>PVNU02002139.1:0-18474 GCA_003013855.2 Liriodendron chinense
AGATCTCTGTGCCTGGGTCACAGGCACGCTTTCATCATTTGCGACGGAGCTGCCACAAAAACTGTCTAGATCAATGATAATCCACATGTAGGACTGCAAATCACGAGCTCGGAATTAAGTACTACCCCAACCAGGACGCAGCGGGAAGACAGACGAGCTCTGAATTAAGTACTACCACATCCAGGACGCAGCGAAAAGACAGACGGGTACATGATCGATAGTATAAGCGGAGAGCAGATGGGGTCGGCACCTTTTTGGCTGATGTGATGGGTTTGTTGGTGATCTATCGATACTGGGATGCGGCCCCTACTCCCAATCAATCACAACCTATCCCAACCCGCCATTTACCTATCTATCTCCAGATGCGCCCTGGTGGGGTAGTACCTAATATGAGTTTGCAAGTCACAATGTTTGAAGGTTCCACATCTACTGTTCCGGTGTTGGGAAAGCCGGCAGTGGAAGCGGAACGCTGAACGCGTGAAGCAATGCGAAATCAAACAAGTAAACAAGATGAAATCAATCACACACAAGCATTCACCATAAGAGACTCCGAATTTACGTGGCAAAACCCCTCAACGGATAAAAAACCACGGCACAAAATGATCCACTATGAATTAAACAGAAGATTACAAAGATGACAACCCACAAGCAAGGAAAACAAAGAAAACCCAAGTTATCTTTCTCTCTCTCAACTCTCTCCCCTCTTCCTAGTATGAATAGGAAACCTTAGACACTTTAAGATACCTCTCTAAGTCGGATTACAACACCTTAAATAGGAAGAAATCCGAAAATAGAAACACATTGCGCAGTACTGCGGACTGCGCAAGGAATCTGCTTGCACAGTCGACCGGTCGCCTGACCGGTCGCACATTGCACAGAGACCATCCAGGGAGAAAATCCAACGCTACCTCACAACCGACTGGTCGCCCGACCGGTCGGAGCCCACTGACGACTCGTCGGCCGACCGGTCTGGGCACATAAATCTTGTCCAGGAACCTGTTGTACATCTGGGCCATTCAGCCCGACCGGTCTGATCACCCAAACCGTGTACATAGTTTGAAGACTCCCCAACAAACTCCACCGAGGCTTCAAACGTCGAATCAACGCATCCTCGCAACGTCATCTCATCTTCAATCATAGCTCCACTGCTTCTCGTGCCACAATCGACCCTATCCTTGCAAATTCACGCCCTTTACCACTCTTCTTATGTGGCCCTTGGGCACTTGCCACATACGAGCAACCGTGGATCTCGCTGCCTCTCCCGCAGCTCCACCATGAATTGTGCTCCAGATCAATATGTAAAGATGGCCACACCTCCGTGCCTTCATACACACGAGTGCCCCCTTCATCATTCACAACAACGATCGCGGCCGAAAACAACACCCTTTCGCCTCGAGTGCACCAGAGAAATCACATTCATCTTCATCTTGGGAACGTGCTTCACATCTTTCAAGACTCGTTCGACCCCGTCGAACATCCTGATGCACACAGTACCAACACCCACAACCTTATGAGCGACTCATCGCCCACAAACATCGATTCTCCACCATACTCCCTGTATGTCATGAATGAACTCCGGTCAGGACATACGTGACATGAAGCTCTGAATCAAGGATCCACTCACCATCGTGAGATCCCTGCGAGATACAGTCAGAACTTCACACAGATCGCCACCGTCCTCTACGGTATTGGCTCCCTCTCTAGAAGAATTTTCAAACTTCTCTTGCCTCATCCTGGGATCCTGACGATCCCCTCTCATATGGCCCTCCTGGCCACAATTCCAGCACTTCACCTTAGCCTTACCTTTGCCCTTAGCCCTGGATCCCGATTTTGAATATCCTTCATGCTCAGAACTTCTTCCCCTCATAACCAGTGCCTCTGAGGAATAACGGGAAGCCACGTCACCGCTTTTCTTTCTCATCGCCTTCGACTGGAGGGCTAAGATAACGGTTCTCGAGCTTATGGTTTCCCTCCCTGGTACACAGAGTCCCTGAATGACTCATATGAATCTAGAAGAGAATTCAACAGGATGCATGCTTGATACTCATCCTTCATCGGTTCATCGATCTCCACCAACTTGCAAACCAGCCTATTGAACGTGCTCAAGTGGTCCTCCACCTCCGCTCCCTAGCAATCATCAAGGTAAAACAACTGCATCAACACATAAATGCGATTCTCTAGAGATTTCTTGGCATAAACCTTCTCTAGTTTTGCCATCGTTTCAGCCGCAGTTTCTCCTTCATGACATGGTAAAGAACATCATCTGTAAGGTTTAAAGGATGAGGTTTTGCCTCTTGTCGAGCATCATCCACTCATCGTCTTTCATAGCCTGGGTCGCTTCAAGAGCTCCATCAAGCCCTTGCTGAACCAGGAAGGATTCAATCTCACCTTCCATAGCTCAAAGTTATTTTTCCCAGAAACTTCTTTATATCAAACCTTGCGCTCGATCCCATCTTCTCGTCTCAGATTCGAATCTACTCACCCAAACTTTAGCCTCTGATACCACTGTTGGGAAAGCCGGCAGCGGGGAAAGCGGAACGCCGAACGTGTGAAGCAATGCGAAATCAAACAAGTAAACAAGATGAAATCAATCACACACAAGCATTCACCACAAGAGACTCCGAATTTACGTGGAAAAACCCCTCAACGGGTAAAAAACCACGGCACAAAACGATCCACTATGAATTAAATAGAAGATTACAAAGATGACAGCCCACAAGCAAAGAAAACAGAGAAAACCCAAGCTCTCTCTCTCTCTCAAGGGTGTCTCTCCTCTTCCTAGTACGAATAGGAAACCTTAGACACCTTAGGATACCTCTCTAAGTCGGATTACACACCTTAAATAGGAAGAAATCCGAAAATAGAAACACCTTGCGCAGTACTACGGACTGCGCAAGGAATTCTGCGCGCACAGCCGACCGGTCGCACATTGCACAGGACCATCCAGGGAGAAAATCCAATGCTGCTCACAACCGACCGGTCGCCTGACCGGTCGGAGCCCACTGACGGAATGGTCGGCCGACGGTCTGGCACACAAATCTTGTCCAGGAACCTGCGTACATCTGGGCCATTCAGACAGACCGGTCGCCCGACCAGTCTGATCACCCAAACCGTGTCCATAGTTTGAAGACTCCCAACCATCCCGTTGGTGCTTTTAGAAGTGGAGCCCATGTCTAACTGATCAAGCCAGTGATATGATGGCCCTTGTGTGGATGAACCATAACTCAACCACAAAAAATCATGTTGTACGATGCTGGACATTCTTCTGAATTTAATGTAAGCTTAACCATGTATTGTAGCCCATTATTGAAGTATTAGGAATTTTCCTGTAGGAGATTTCTAGATTCATGGCCATCCACGATGGGATAATAATATCAAATGGTTGATCGTACTGCACCAGGCCCCACTTTTACAAGAACTGCCCTAGCGTGATTAGGTACGCTTACAAAGGTGCGCCAGCATGCACAGGAATGGTAATGTATAATCCACACCGTCCATCAGGTGTGCTGCCTCCACCAAGGAACCTAAAATGGCCGTTCAAAAAATCAGGTTGGCCTCTAGGGGAACAGTTGGAACAAAGATGCCCTCCAATAATTGTGCATGTGAGGCCCTCACTGGACGTGCCTCACCAGGAATGGGGAGGCAACTAAATTTAGATGCATTAGTCATGATTAACATTGTAACATTCAAAATTTTTGCAAAATTAGGAATTAAATGTTTTGGGATATAGGTTATGATCTTGAGTATTTCTAGTCCAATGAGTTAGTGAACCGATAAGTTTTCGACGATTGTTTGTTAACTTTGTACAACACTACGCATCACCTAAATCTAATATACTTTTTTTATCAGACTTAGTATTTTAACATAATTTTTACTTATCAAATTTATAAACGGTTAAGATTCAGCAAAAATCCTATTTAAAAGGCGTTACTTTCCAAAAAAAAGTCAAAAAATCACGATTTATAGTAGGAATGGAAAATCAAAATCTTTATTATTGAGAATTTGATTTTCTAAGTATTTTATGAATTCAAATTGGGAGAGGGGGGGGGGGGGGGGGTGGGTGGGGGGGGGTACTTCCTTATTAACATGAAATTACTTAAAGTAAATGGGAATACTTTAAGTAATTTTATGTAAATAAACAGATATTGTTCAGAGAGGCCAGTGAATCTATGACTTTTTAGGAAAAAATGGAAGTAAGGCTTTGGTGCATCGAAGGACACATTTACTTTAAGTAATTTCATGTAAATAAGCAGATATTATCAGAAAGGCCGGTGAATCTAATAGAAGTATTCCTGAACAGTCAATTTCACTGCACCGAAGAAGGCTTCGGTGCATCGAAGGACGCCTTCGAGCCAAACTGACCAACGAGAGTGTATTGAAGGAGGATTGGAAGCTAGGCCTTCGGCACACTGTTGAGGGCCTTTAGTGTACCGAAAGTCTGTCCAAAGCATTTCGGGCTGCCCCGAAGGGGTTCAGCCTGAGCGGAAGGACTATTCATCTTAGGTTTTTCGAACCATGGGTTTTTGGCGGACCGAAGAGGCCTTCGGCACACCTAACCCGATGTGATTTGTTTTTTTTAAGGAAGTTTTAAAACCCAATCGATCCATATTTCTTTTACTCCCTTTCATCTTCGTCCAAGCCATAAAGCTTATAAAACCCTCCTAACTCTTCCCATAGCTTCCCAAGCCTCCATTTTTCCTCAAGATCCACCCTAACATTCAAGAGACTTTCGAATTCCTCGTTTTCCTTTACTTTGGACAGGTGAAATCTTCCTTTGGCCCTTCGATTTTCCACCGTCCTTTCGTTTTTTACCTTTTTGAACCATTAGGGTTGGAAATCCCCTTTTGTTTCCGTCGTTAATTTCTAAGAAACCCTAACCTTAGGGTTTTTTCATGCTAGGACTTGGAGTCTTGGCAATTGATTAGGAGCAGCGCTCACGCTATTGAGGCTGTATTAGGTGTGGTCCTATGTAATTTTCGTTGTATACAAATCTCAGGCCCCGATTCGTTGAATTGATTTGGGGTTTTTCCAAATTCAATGTATCTAAACCCTAATTAGAAGTTTAATTGGAATAGATTCCTAAGTCACCAACATTATATTTGTGATTAGTGGTAGGTATTGGAGGTTTTTCCTAAAGTTCAATGCTAAGGTCGCATTCGAATCAAAGAATTTCGACTCTAAGGTGAATATCTACCCTCAAGCTTTTTTTAACAAATTTTAGTTAGTGATTGATTGATTATGTTTAATTTACTTATATTATAAATGCTGAAATCACTTTAATATTATAATTTATTTGTTAAATATTGATGAGTGGATAAGATGTTCGATGAAATGTCTTTGTTGTTGTTTGGTTGATAACATATTCGATGAAATGCTTGAATTGTATGAATTTACAATATTGAAATTTGTCTATTCTTGGATCTATGTGACACCCTGTGTCAGTCGAGTCCTCTAGATCGATCGGGCCAGGTGCTTTGGTATATTGGTGTGATATTAAATTTACTTTCGTGCTTACAATTATGTATTTGATAATATAAATTGTTGTTATAATGGATTAAGCTTTGACAACCATTTGACTAATGTACTATCTACCCTCAAGTTGATCTTCTCGGGCTTATTCGATTGATCAAGACGAGACACGATCGACCGATAGTCGCCATTGTCGGTTTGTCATTGTCCACTTGAGTCCACCGAATAAGTTTCATTCAGTGTTAATCATTCTTGTGTTTAACTGATAATCACACTCTATAGAATCTGGAATACAATCGTTTCCATTGTAAACAGTCCACTTAAAACCATACTGCGACATAATCCACTAAGACTTACGAGCCAGGCATGGTGGTATAGGACATCAGTTCTGAGCTGTTGACCTATGCTGGGGTGACGAGCGTCCCCATAGCGACCAATGAGCATTAATAGAAGTGATAGATTGTTGTTTGAACGACCCCCGTGATAATTTGACCCGATTGATGGTTGCGTGCCCGAATACCGTTCAAACGACCCAAGCGTGTACTGTATTGCTTTAGTTTTGAGTAACAAGCCCGCACCTCTAAATTTATTATTTATATTTGGTATTTGGGTGATGAGCCTTTCCGCTTTGATTTGGGCGTGACTGACGAATCACTACTGAACCATGTTTTCATGGGTGGATAACCCAAACCTCAAATCGCAGGGTTACTGGCAATGATTGGCGATGCACCGCACGAAGATAGATGGTCGAGATATAAACTCGTGATATAATGATGTTATTGCAACATCGCCAATATTGTTTTTAACTAACTAAATAAAAAACCAGGACGTAGATAATTAACGTCCCCATTGTTTCCTGTGTGTGGTCCACTTGAGCCTTCGATCCACTTCATTTTTTAGATAATGCCATAAACGATCTTTAAAAAAATGGACAGACGGCTTGGATAAGCAAATATGTCACTGTGGGCCACACAGAGCACTAACAGGACCTTCCGTCTCTAGATAGGTCCTGGTGGGGGCAGACTAGTAGGACCCAATCCGCGAAAGTGAGTTAGGTGGTGATGCGAACACCAGCTAGCAAGCTGTTGTCAAAGCTATATGGGTCCCATTATGATATATTTGTTTTATCCACTCCGTCCATCCATTTGTACAAGTCATTTTGAGGCATTAAACAAAAAACAAGGCAGATACAAAGCTCAAACGGACCACACCATGAGAAACAGTGAGGAGAATGATGTCCACCATTGAAACCTTCCTAGGGCCCACAGTCATATATATATATATATATATATATATATATATATATATATATATTATATATATTAATATATATATATATATATGAGTAATGCTCACACGCAATTAGTTGTACGTCCAACTAGTTGGTGTGTGGGGCTCACCATGGTATTTGCACGACATCTTGCTCGTCCATTGAGATTATCCCATCACGAAAATGAGATGCCCCAAAAATAAGGTTGATCCAACTACTGGATGGGGTACACCATAGAAAACCATGAAACAATGCTTAAAAACTATACATTCACATGGTGCATCCCATTTTCATAGTTGGATATCCCTGATTTTGGGAGCATCCTATTTTTATGGTGAGACAACCTTGCTGGACGGACAAGATGTCATACAAACACTATGGTGGCCCCCACATGCCAACTAATTGAACATACTAGTACAACTAGTTGTGTCACGCCCTGAAATTCAAGACTCGAGTATAACAACTCAGGCTCGAGTTTCAGAGTATGAACTCAATCCAAATATAACCTGTAGAGATATTTCATTCCACATACCACAATACTACTAAGCTGAAGTATTTTATTAATCATGAATTAAATCTCAAATAAAAGTTTAAATCAAGCAACTACACCCATTCTGCAAAATACTCAAATCTACTAAAATCTGTTTTCAATCATCTACTAAAGGAAATAAATTCAACACCTAAACAAATATAAGTCTTCTAATAAAAATAATCATCCAAATATTCTGCTTCAGCCGCTCCTCCTTCCTCTTGATACCCTGCAGGAACTGTGGTGATTTTGGTGAGCTAAAGCCCAGTGAGATCATTTTCATCATAAGTAATATTCCAGTTGATAGAACGTTAGACGTGAAATACTAACAGCTAGGATTATGTGAGCATATACAAGTTCTTCGGGGTATTACAAGTTGCGTGTGAGCATCTCTCTCTCTCTCTCTCCTCTCTCTCTCTCTCTCTCTCTCTCTCTCTCTCTCTCTCATATATATATATATATATAATATATATATATATATAATATATATATATATATTATATATATATATATATAACCGAGTCGAACGAATGAGTCGAGTTGAGTCAGTCAATATTCGAGTCGAGTTCGAGTTCGAGTCGAGTCGAACAGGGCAGTGATTGAAACCGACTCAAATTTTTTTCAAACAGACCCTGTGTGTTCGAACAAAGTTCTAACACGAAGACTTTCTGTTCGAACAGAGTTTTACTGAGTTGATCCGAATCAATCCAAATGATCAAACTTGGTTCATGTCCAGCTCTAGTTAACTGCACCGGAGGGTGCATGGTGTGACTAACAGTGTGGGTGTGTTGCGCAGTTAACAGGGATGGTGCTTTGCTTGACTAAAAAAAAGTCTTGTGTAGTTGAGCCCTATTAATAGGGCTAGCATTAAGTACTACCCCACCAGGATGCACGAAGAAATGGATGGGTGCGTTGCCATTGGCTGACGCAATAGGCCCCGTACCTTGGGTCTGACGTAGAGCTGTCAGACCCGTCACATCCCACCAATACCGAGGTGAGGAGCCCACTGCGTTAGCCAATGACAACACACCACATACCCTTCCGTCTCCTCGTGCATCATGGTGGGGGTAGTTAGGGCTACACATCTGCCCAGTTAACCCACCCGACTCGACTCGGTAGAAACCCGATCTGTCCTGACCTGATAGAGAAAACGGTCCGGTTCCGGGTGGATGCGGCTGGACCATTTTTAATTTAGGTATGGTTTAGGGTACATGCCAAACCTGCCCGACTCGACCCATGTTACCCATTCCGCCTAACCCGAACCGTCCTATTTATACTAGTTTATTGCTTTTAGAAATATCTGTATAACATTATCACTAGGTTGAATGGTCAATAAACATTAGGGTGGACTCTAGAATCTTTTAATGGTGGGAGTTCAATGACCATTGATTTTTGTGGTGTGGTCTATCTAAAGCTTTTATCTGCTTCCTTTTTGGGGACCATGTCCTATAATAATCTGAAAACACATACGGTCGGCATGGATTTACAATATATACATCGAGGTGAGCCTCATGGTCAGGGTCTCACCCACATGGCTGGTTCGGGATCTCACCGACTCTTACCCAAGCTGCGCTCATCTCACACTCACAGGAAGTGGATTAGGTGACTTCCGGGATCCACCAAGGTGGGTGGCCCCTGACTATGCGTCTTAAATCCACAACGTCCAACTATTTTGAAAGATCATTTTAGGATATGATACCAAAAATGCAGCTGACTCAAATCTTAGGTGGACCACACTATAGAAACATAATCCTAACCCCAACCAGTTTAGCATATAGGGTGGGGTAGGGTTAGGGTTGACCCTTTTACAAGTAGGGTAAGGTTAGGGTTGAGTCAAACCAACCTGGTCACAACTTGGAATAAAACCCGACCTTTAAAATATATTTAAGTTCTGTCCAGGATTGGGCCCAACCCGGCGGAGTGCAGGCATAGGGGTAGTACCTAATTTGAGCCCTATTAATAGAGATAAGGCTGAAATGATGATGACTATCTTTTATAAAAATAGCAGACTATTTTTTAGTAGCTGCACTAATTGATAAAATAGAAACACGTGATGGGGCACTTTAAAGAAAACTGTATTAAATTGGAAACTAACGATTAGTCACATTGGAAACTAGCGATTACTCACACCCAACGTCATGTCCTGGGAAGCGGATTGTGTACTGAGTAACTCCGCACGCTAGCGTGCGGAGTAAACTCTGTGGGGCCCACAGTGATTTACGTATTTTATCCACTCTGTTCATCCATCTTAACAGAAAATTTTAGGTATGGTGCCAAAAAATGAAGCATATCAAAATCTAAAGTGGACCACACACACAAGAAATGTGTGAACTGAATTTCTACCATTAAAAAATTCTCGGAGGACACAGAAGTTTGGATCAAGCTGATATTTGTGTTTTACTTCATCCATATCCATGTGATCTTATGAACAGGTTGGATGACAAATAAACATCACTCACTGTAGGGCCTGGGAAGGTTTCAATGGTGGGAAATCATTATTCCCACTGTTTCCCGTCGATGGTCCACTTTAGATTTGGATATGCTTAAATTTTGGCTCAACCACTAAAATGAGCTGGAAAAACATATGGACGGAATAGATAAAGCACATACATTCTAGGTGGGCCCAACTGAGTTTACCTCCGCACGATAAGAGCGTGCACGCAATCCGCTTCCGAAGTCCTGACCTGATTATTAAATGGGGGCAGTTGAGGTTCATCTGCACCTCTGTCGTTTACGATGGAGTTGCCATAAAACGAACGCGGATTTCCGGGAAATGATATTCCTACGCTGGGAGCCTAGGTAGGGCCCACCATGATATTTGTGAAAAATCCACCATGTTCATCCATTTTGCGAGCTCATTTTAACACATTAGACCAAAAACAAGCCGGATCTAAGACTCAAGTGGGCCGAAAGCATGAGGCTTGAACTTCTACAGTTGAAATATTCGTGGGGCACAAAAGTTTTGAATCAGGCTAATATTTGTGTTTTCAGTTCATCCCAGTAGGCATGACGTTATGAACAGTATGGATGGCATATAAACATCACTGTGGACCCAGGAAGGTTTGAGCGGTAAGGATTTCCCTATCCTCCTTTTCTTTAGTGCGGCCCACTTGAGTCTTGGGACACCGATCATTTTTGTTCGCATGTCCTAAAATGAGCTCGCAAAACCGATGGACAGGGTGGATTTCTCACAAACATCACAGTGGGCCCCACCTAGGTTCCCCAGCGCAGGAACTTCCTGCTAAAGGATTTGCAGGAAATCCGCGTCTCAATGAATGACGGTTCCACATGTAGGATTGCAAATCACCATGTTTGAAGGTCCCATATCTACTGTTCGGGTTGGTTACATTTAGAAATGGGACCCATGGCTCAGTGATCCAAACCACTGATACGATGGCCCTCACTGTAGATGGACCATGGCTAACCAAAAACCCCCACCGTCGAAGATCCTTGCGGTACGTAGGATGCTGGGCCTTCTTCTGGGTTCAATGTAAACTTAACCATCTATTTGTTGGCCACCTATTGAAGTATTAGAATAGTCCATGTGGTAGATTTCTGGATTCATAGGCCATCCATTGCATGGGGATCATAATATCAAATGATTTGTAACACTAAACCATGGCCCCACTTTTACTCGAGAAATTTCCATCCTAGACTTTACTTTTAACGGACCAGCCTCACTAAACCTCTAAACTATAGTTCCCATTTCTAAATGTACCGGCTTTTTGGGACATAAATACCCTACAAAATTCATTTTCTTCTTCGTTTTTCTTCCTCAAAATTTCCGGTTCAACCTAAAATCTCAATCTTTCTTAGCATTTTGTTTATTGCTCCAAACTAGTTGTGTTCAAAAGAATTTTGTCCATAAGAATTTTTTATTTGAAATCATGTTTCACTTCACCGCACTTTTTCTTTTTCTTCTTGAACTCATGTTTCATTGGAACGACGATTGTGGGCAAGTAAGAATGAAGAATGAATATGTTTTTTCACAAGGGTTTGTACACAAGGGTATAATTAGTGAGAGCTCGATACATTTCACCAAGTACAGTGAAAATTAACCGAGTTTTCTTTGAATATCATTGTACTCGGTGAATGGTGATTTGAATAGTGAATGGTGAATGGTGATTTGTGAATGATAAATGGTGATTTGAATGGTGAATGGTGATAGGAATTCACTGAGTACATTGTAATGTTGATCGAGTACTTGGTCAAACAACTTTGCGCTCAGTGAATTTCACCGAGTATGTTATAATTTGACTTAGTACTCGGTCAAAAAAATTGTACTTTGTGAATATTGACTGAGTGCAACTATGCCAAAACAGCGAAAAACGACAAATCGACTGATTCTCTTTAAATGTACTCGTCAAACAACTCTGTACTTAATGAATTTCACCGAGTACATTATAATTTGACTGAGTACTCGATCAAAAAATTCTATACTCGGTGAATTTCATCGAATACTTGGTTAAACAACTCTATACTCGTTGAATATTCACCGAGTAACACTATGCCAAAACAGCAAAAAACGATGGACCAAGTTCGTCGCAAATTGACTGATTCTCTTTGAATTTTATGTACTTAGTCAAACAACTCTATACTTAATAAATTTCATCGAGTACGTTATAATTTGACCAAGTACACTATTAAACAACTTTGTACGCCAAAACAACGAAAAATGACAGACAAAGTCCATCGCAAATCGACTGAGTTATCTTCCAAAGAGTAAAGCAAATTTCACTGAGTTGTCACAACTAAAATGATCGAGTTCTCTTTGAATTTCATTATACTCGGTATACTTCACCAAGTAGTACAGTGAAATTCATGATTGTTTCACTCAATGTAATTTACCACTGATTACATCCTTCAAAAAATACATTCATTCGTCATTCTTACCTGCCCACAGTCACCTCCAATGAAACATGAGTTCAAGAAGAATAACCTAGAAGATATCCAAAAGATTCTAAGTTTATCAAACCAACTAGTTTGAAGAATGAACAAAACCCTGACAAAGATTGTAAATGTAAAATGGCAATAATTGGAGATTTCAGGAAGAAAAATGAAGAGAATGAGATGGGTTTTAGGTAAAGCCGAATGAAAGGAATAGAACCCAAAAAAGCAATGGTATTTTCGTTAGAAAAAAGCCTATCTGTACAACCTATGTTTAGAAATAGAAACTAAAGTTTTGGAGTTTAATTAGGCTGGTGGGTAAACGTGAAGTCTACTGAGAAACATTTCTCTAAAACGTGACTCAGGTACAGTTACAGAAGTGTGATAGCTACCTAGTAACAGTGCTTCACATGCAGGGAATGGTAATGTGATCCAACCCATCCATCAGGTGTGTTGCCTCTTCCTAGGAACCTGAAATTCAGGCCCTTTGGAAAATTAGGTTGGCCACATCGTAGGGAACAATTGGGGTGAAGATGCCCACCAATAATTGTGTGTGAGGCCCACAATGAATATCATAACTCATCTAATATATTCACCTTACGTGCCTCACTAGGACAGGCTAGACAACATGAATTTAGATGCCTTAGTCATGATTTTACATTGCTCTACATAGTGTGGCCCATGTGAGTTTTGAATTTCTGCTTGATTTTGTGGACTCTGCGAAACAAAGTGTAGCTGTTTATACTTGATCTGAGCATGTCAGATCCAATGAGTCATATGATGCCACGTGTTAGTAAGATCTTAACAAGAGATAGAAGAAAATTTTCTTTGTTGTTTATACCTGATCTCAAATCCAGTAGTGTCCAGATTGAAGACGATACCAACAATTTCAACCGTTGCTTTAATCTTTAAGCTCCATTGCTCCAAAGCTCCACCCTACATCTTTCTATGTCTCCATCATAGCTCCACCGCTTCTTATGCACACACCGTTTCATTCCCTTACCTTCTATCCCTGCATGCTCATGTGGCCTAGGTGCGCGTGCCAAATAAGTATAGATATGGAATCCGCTACAAACCTTGTAGCTCCACCTGATGAAGTGCTCCCAATCAAACTTGTATAGATGGTTGTACCTCCGTGCTTTCATTATCACGAGTGTCCCCTTTGACACTTTACAAAACCGATCAAAGCCGATGAACTTGCACCCCATTACCTTGAGTGCACCAAGAGAGATCAAATTCTTTATTAACCTAGGGACATGCCTCACATCTTTCAGGATGTGCTCGATCCCATCGAACATCCTAATGCGCACTAAACTAAATACCCACCACTTTGCAGGCATAGTCATCGCCTAGGAACACCGAAGCACAGTCATACTCCCTGTATGTGATGAATGAAATTCAGTCAAGACACTTGTGATACGATGCACCTGAATCCAAGAGCCACTCATTGTTGAGATACTTGGATTTGAATACGGTCAATACATCGCAATCATTACTCGTGTCCTTGTAGATTCCACGGTATTAGCCTCCCTAGAAGAATCTTCAGACTTTTCTTTCTTCGAAACAATCCCTCTTCTTGTGTCCTATCTATTCACAACTTCGGCACTTCAATTTGCCCTTCCCTTTACCATTGGATTTAGATCTTAATCATGAAGATCCCCTATCCCACTCAAAACTTCTTCTCCTCATAACTAGTGCATATAGGGATGTACCCATGTCGTCACTCTTCTTTCTCATCGCCTTTGACTGGAGGGCTGAGATAATGGTCTCAACGCTAATGGTCGCCATACAGCACAAAGAATCTTTAAACGACTCATATGATTCTAAAAGAAAATTCAACAGAATGCATGCTTAATTTTCGTCCCTCATCAGTTTATCTACATCCAATAGTTTACAAACGAGCCTGTTAAAATTATCGATGTGGCTCTTAACATCGACCCCCTATGCCATCTTTAAATTGAACAACTGAATTAGCTTCAAATACAAACGATTTTTAGAGATTTCTTCTCGTAGATGTTCTTCACCTTCGCCCATATATCAACAACAATCTTCTCTCTCATGACGTTATACAGGACCTCATCTGTTAGGCACAACTAGATTGAGATGTTGACTTTTTTTATATATCTTCTTCACTCTTCTTCTTTCATAGTTTTTTGTCGCTCTCTAATGAGTGCATCTTCCAATCCTTGCTGAACTAAAGGCCCTTCATCTTTAACTTCATAATTCAAATTAAGTTATTTTTTTCGAAATACTTCTCTATGTTGAATCTCATGTCGGATGCCATTGATACCTCGTCTCAAATTCTTTCTGCCTCTCAACGTACTCTCTGATACCACTTGTTGGGAACCCACGAAGCGAGGACTTAGAGTGGAATAAAATGAAGTTGACAAGGCAAATCAACACAAAAGAGACAATCTGAATTTTACATGAAAAAAACCTTGTGAGAAAAAACCATGGCACAAAGCGAATCACTATGAATTTCAGAAGTTACAACAAATGAAGAACAACCAAACTCAGATCAAAGCCCCACAGAGAAAAACCCTAGCTTTTTTCTCTCCTATAACTCTCTCAACCCTCAAGCATATTTAGGATTCCCGGGCCCTTCAGTAATTACCCTAATCCCGCATTACATCCCTTTATATAGCATAAAACTGAAATTAGAAACAAATCACGCAAACTGCACTAAACAGCATACTGGCTGTCGGTCGACCGACTCGAGAGTTCAGGTGACCAAACTCAGCCACATCTATCCAGAGATTATTGTCTCATCCAGGGTAGTTTCGGGCAATCGAGCCATGGCCCATCAATCGATCGAAGACCCCTGATCTCAGATCCAACAGTGTCTAGATTGAAGACAACACCAACACTATGGTGATTAGCTGGCTCTACCACGTTTATGTGTATGCGATAAGAGACATGTGTGTCCTTGCTATAGCCAGCTAGGCTTACCGTTTTTGAGTTACTTCTGGCTCTACGGATCCTGATTTCATTCGATCGTTGGAGTAACCGAAGAAATCTTCCATATGTCTCTGATTGAGATCTTGCTACCCTATGTCATCATCTGAGTCACGGGATCTGACATGGCTAGTTCTCAAATCAGGCGTGAACGACATGAGAAGCCAACCTAGCAAGCATCTAAGTTGAATTGCCAACTTCCTGTTTCGAATCTAGTCACTGAGTATAATTAAAACTATCTAATAATCATTAATCGGGCCAACCATTAGGCTTGCCCCAGTATTTCTAGGCCACCCTCATCCATAGGCCTACGCCTCATCCATAGTACCTACCTTTATTCAAATGCCCAGCAGGTGCATGCAGTTGTTCATAAGGTGGATCCCATTTTAGAGTTTTTACACATAGAGAGTTTTTACGAGAGACAGAGAGAGAGAGAGAGAGAGAGAGAGAGAGAGAGAGAGAGGCATTAGGTGGCTTTCTTGAATTAGGCTTGTATGAGGTTCCTCTTGGAGAGGGCATTTACTTGGCTAGGAGAAGTTCGGTGGCTTTCTTGAATTAGGTATTGTGGGAGGTTTTTCTTGGAAAGGGCATTTACTTGAAATGGGTTTGAATTTATCGCAAAATTCCAGTGTTTCCTAGACAAGCTTTGAAATATTTTGTCGATACTCTATTTTCCGGGAAAAAAAAGAAAAAAAAAAAATACGGCTCTCGAAACAAGTGGGCCACATGCATTAATTCGACCCGACTATGACAACGACGCGGATCACGTCCTGCCCCTGCTAAGACCGACTTGGTCCTGGCAGGGGCTTTATGGGGCCCACCGTGATGTATGTGTTTTATCCACCTCATCCATCCTTTTTAACGCGTCATTTTGAGGCATGAGCACAAAAAGGAGACAGATCCAAGGCTCAAGTGGGCCACACCACAGGACGCAGTGGTGATAACCATGCCACTGTTGAAACCTTCCTATGGCCCACCGTAATGTTTATTTATCATCCAACCTGTTCATAAGTTCACATAGACCTGGATGAAGGGAAAACACTTATTCAAAAACTTCTGTGACCCTAAGAAATTTTCCACGGTAGGCGTTCAATCTCCACTGTTTCCTGTGGTGTGGCCCACTTGAACTTTATATCTACCTCTTTTTCAGGTTCATGCATGAAAATGATTTGCTAAATTGGATGGACGGCGTGGATGTAACACATACATCACGGTGGGCCGAAAATAGCCTCTGCGGAGTCCGTCCTGGCAGAGATGAATCTTGGCACATACGGCTGTGAATGGTCCCGTCCGTGTACGTGGGGCTTTCCATGCGGGCTGTGCTTCTTAAACAAATAGAGGTTGTCGATGATTGCATGTGAGTGTGGCCCACATAACGTTTGGGCGTGACTGATTTAAACACTCCTCGTTTGCCTATATAATGCCGCTCCAGCGTCCCAAATCCCCATCACAAGTTCAACCGTGGATTAGGTGCATGGGACCCACAACTATTGTTCCCTCAGCCAAACAACATATCAGTCAACCAATCAGGTGAACGAAAACACACGTTCCCAAGAAAATTGATGGTTATGATTAAAAAAGGATTACGAACGGTCCACATTCAATATACACTGAAGATGTTCCCGTGTGCTGCTTTGGCTGACTGGGTTTTCAGGGTGAAATTCCTGTGCATGGCTGACTGGGTGGGTATGTTGTGATTGACTGGGTGAGTGGGTTGCATGACTGACCAAAAAATAAAAATACATAAATAAATATTTAAAAATTATAGATAATCCCATCCATTAGCTTTCTTTATTTTATTGAATATCCAACCGTCAACCATTCTTTTTCACCATCAATCCAATGACTAGAAATCAGATGATGGATGCGACTTTTGCCATTTTCTCTGGCCGCACCTGATCATCTTCCTCCTACTTTCTCTATGTATGATACAATAACTCGCACCCCCACGAGAGAGAGAGAGAGAGAGGAGAGAGAGAGAGAGAGAGAGATATGATGGGAAGAGAAGGGTATGCACCTCTCTTTGAAACTAAGGAAGCAAAGGGTAGGATTGCTTATAAGATTTATGCAGCTTCGGTATTTGTGGGCATTTGTATGATTTGGGCGTATAGAGCTACTCATTTTCCAAAAGAGGGAGTGAGGTGGGCATGGTTTGTCATGTTTGGAGCTGAGATTTGGTTTAGTTTTTATTGGATTTTCACTCAATCAGTGCGTTGGAGGCTTGTCTTCGTTCTACCTTCAAAGAAAGGCTCTCCGACAGGTATGTATCATTCTACCCATTCTCAATAAACACCTTCTATCATAAATCGATGAATGTTTACACATGCATGCTAATACATACAAACATATGTGTATATATTTATATATTTATATTGATAAACACCACACACACATAGGTATGTATGTATACATAGATTCATGGGATGTTAGCAACAGCCCTAAACATTTTAAATGATGCCCATGGTGCAAAATCTCTCTAGAAGGACAATCGTAAGCATTTAATCAATCGCATGAAAAATGGATGCTTAAGATTGACCGTCTATCCAAAGGATCCCTCTTTGTATTATTTATTATTGCAGAGTAGGTATTGGGGCACTCATTCCAATTCATCAATTTAAACTATTCATCAGTCTAACACGCATTTCAAGGCTACCATGTGAAACATCGCACCATTCAAACAATTATTATTAACCATATGATCAATAGCCATTAAAATGGACAGTCTAGATCGGTCACACAAAAAAAGTACAACAATTTGATCCATCTATTTCTAAATAGGACCCATTAATGATTTTTAAGGTATCACTTTTGTTAGGCAATTATAACCATCTCTGCTATGAATTCAAATCCTCGGCTTTTATTGGGCAGAGAACCTTCTGCTGCCTTTGTAATTGGAGAGATCTGACAGTGTTAAGCTGAGCTGGCCCAATAACAGATGGAAAGCAGGATTTTCTTTAGCAGTAAAAGCGGAGGATCCGAATTCCTCAGCTATAGCTAAGAACAAGTTGGTCATAGAAGGTAACGCCAAATCAAGGATTGATTTGATCATCTGTGAAGTACAACTTTTGCACAATGAAATGAATCAACCGATTGGACTGTTCAAGTGAACGGTTGGAATTCGGAGCACGTAAGTTATAGTGCCCCAAGAGCATTGGATCATTTCTCACACTTACACGCCATACATACACACCTAGAGAGTTGACTGTTGTCGATATTTGTATGCATCTATCATCGTCTTGAAGTCTGTGGAATATGATCTGGGTATCAGTGTATCACGTGGTCTGTCCGTCCATTCAGATATGGTCGGGTGATTGGAACCATCCATCTCATGAAGTTTTATTTTATATGGTCTTAGTTTGATTTC
>PVNU02002140.1:0-62523 GCA_003013855.2 Liriodendron chinense
CAGATCCAACTCCATGATTTTCGACTTAGGACTGCAATCATGTATTCATATCCCTACTAAAATGATGAATGTCTGTGTTTTTGTCACCGTCTGCATGGGACATGAATGCAACCGTATGCAATCCTTTAACTTAATCACAACTTTACAAAGTCCGAATTCTTACAAATCTTCACTGATAGAGGTCACTGTGGTGGGTAATACTATCAGATCCAACTCCACAAATTTTAGACTTAGGATTGCGATTATAATCTTACCTTTAATGTATTAATCTAAAGTAGTTCAATTTGGCCCAGTGAGAACTGACATTAACTGTTAAAGGATGGGAAATCCTCAAGTTGAAACCAACGGTCAGGTTTTACTTCCCATTTCAATCACCCATGTCAACTCCTAAAGATAGGTAATGAGCCCCAGATTGGGCCTAATTAGAACTTTATTCTGTATGATATGTACGTCAACAATGAGCATTCATGGTTTATTCGCAATGTTCACTAGATGGACGGTCTAAATGGGGTAACTTATTTGATTCAAATTGGATGGTTGGATTAAACATCAGGGTCTTATGAAGGCGGCAACCCAAATCTAATGCTAAGGTCCTCATAATGATAAATGTTCATACCCAACAGTCCACCTGATGAACTATCCATATTGTACCCTATACAGTGGATGTATTAAATGTGAGATTAGTGCCATCGATATGTCCAAACCAACATGAGATTAATGCCCATTCACATATCCTTATTAACCTTAGATTAATGCCATACACATGTCCAAACCAATGTGAGATTAATGCCCATGTACATATTATGATTAATGTTAGATTAGTACATGCACAGATCCAAAACCAATGTGAAATCAATGCCCATTATGTGTAACAGATGGTACGGTATGGGTCCAAATAGACCCAAAGTTGGGCCCCACTGTCTGGGAGTAAGTGGACCCTATGATGTGACTTGAATGGGTTTTCTGGACATGCCCATCAAATGTCTGGATGGCTGATGTGTGCATTGGCCTATCAACATAAGGCATGCAGACTGAAGGCCTCACTAAGGTTCTAAAAGGTCTCTCAACCTAAAGTGGGTTTGAAAACCCTAACCTGAAAAAAAAGGGTCATCTCCATATGCAGCCACCATGCCCGGCCACTGCTGCAGAATGCAGCCACCACGCCCGGCCACTTCTAGATAACGCAACCACCACACCTGCCACTGTTGGAGAACGTAGCCACCACGCTCGCCACTGCTGGAGAAGATGAGGCAAACCCTACAGAAGGTGTTGGGTAGAGATCTGCCCAAATTAAAAAACTCCCCACTAGAGATAGAGTCCAGTTTCTGTATACCAGATTCCATGGCAACGACGCGATTCTAGCAGAAGAGAAATCAATCCCGCCGCAAAAATAGAGAGCAGCATTGTCGGTAGGATCCATCGCTGGATTGAGAAGGTATTGTTTCCGAATGCCTCTCTCCCACTAGCAGACACGTTTTTTTCTCTTTCCCCTTTTTTTGTGTGTGTTCTGTATGGGATTAGTGACCACCTCATCTTGTCTTCCGGCGACTATAGTGGCAACGTTAAAGGGGTTTTGGAGTACCCACAACCAACAATTTGTTCTAAAGTAGTATTCCGACAATCCTTAATACCATATCACGGCAACCCTATAAGCCTAATGGGTCTTTGCCGCTGTTGTAACTGGATGCGGGAATTAGGTACGAAATTGAAACCCTTATGGCCCAAACCTAATTGGTAGTCTATAATCAGAACCTCATAGATCCGACCTCAAGGGTTTCCTAACAAATATAATAATCTGAACAATCCTCCATAGCCAATGCACTATTAGCTTTGATACCAACTGTAAGTATCTGTATATTGCGGAATTCATAGGACCATGCAGTGCATCGAATATATAGATCGGATAATCTGAAATACAAAACATACCTATTTGGTGGGCCATCTTGAATCTATAGTCTGGATCTTTCTCTCCTGGAATAGCTGTAGAGAAAACCTTAGATGAGGCTTGTTTTCAGTGTAATTCCGGATTGGGGACCTAGCACCCTGTAAATAGGGATTGTAGTGGGTGTGACAGTGTTTGAAACCCATAAAAAAACTGCCACCCTTGCTCCACACGAATTTCGTATTTTAAGAGTCCATGTTCTGCTGTAATACTACTTCCAGGCAGTTAAGACGTACGCCCCTGTTATCTCTACGAGATCACACTGTAGTGGGGTCCACTGATTAGTCCTCTTATAGATCTGACACCTATATAATGATTTGAGCCATTGATCAGTTGAGCCCACCATATAGAAAACCTACACAGAGCACTTCCCTTAGGGTTTTATGCCAAGCACAAATTGATTACAACATCTATGCCAAAGTGCAGAGCACTTCCCTTAGGGTTTTGTGCTTAAGCACAAACTGATTACAACATCTGTGCAAAAGTACATAGGACTTCCCTCTAGCTAGCACTGTACATGAGTCAAGTAAGCTCGATTAATTAACTCGCTTGACTCAGATCAGAAGTGGGATTGGGCTAAGTCGAGTCAAATTTTGGGTAGGTGCTCGAATAAATTTGAGTCAAACACCGAGCAGAGCCATGCTTGACTTAACAAGTGATTCGAAACTGACTCGGTTCGGCTCGTGTACCATTGGCTTAACTTATATAAATACCCCCCCTCCCCAAGAAAAAACCCTAAATCTAATTCCCAAGTCCTAACCTGCTTGACCCGAGTGCCCCCCCCCCCCCCCCCCCCCCCCCCCCCTCCTCTCTCTCTCTTTGCTCGCCCACCCGGCCCCACCGCCCCACCCCCATCGCCTCACTCCTGGCCACCCCATCTCTGTCAGCTCGTCCAACCGGCCACCCCCTCTCTCTCAGACTCACTCTGTCCGTCGGCCTTACTTGCCTATCCTCTCGACCACTAGCCTACCCTGCCTGTCTGCTCGTCGTACGGCCTGCCTTGCTTGTCCCTGCCTGCTGCTGGCCTGCACTGCCCATTAGTCATCCGGTAAGATCCCCTTCCCTCCTCCAATGTAGTATTTGAGTTGAAAAAAAACTCGAACTCGGCTCGAAAAATCAAAATCGAACTCGAATCGAAAACAAATACTCAAAATCGGCTCGAAACCAAATACTCGAACTCAGCTCGAACTCGCTCGGTTTGCTGACTGAGTAACGCCATGCTTGACTCGGCTGTGTCGAGTCAAGCATTGAGCAGGGGTAGGGGGTTTCAAGTAGAGCACCGAGTAGGAACCACTCCTCAATAAACCCAATGAATATAAGATGAGAGTAACACTAAATCTATTTGAGGCACATCACATGTCCAATTGAGGACCCATGATCATTATGATTAATGACTGAGATGTGTCCAATCACATCCACATAGCTAGTGGATAAGGGCGCAAATGGTTTTATATGGCACTAACTCCAACAATAGCTATCTCATAAGACTTCCTTTTCAATTTAAGTGGTACATGAAGATCACATAAAACTCTAGAGACACATCTCAATTTCTTCCACTTGGGTTGAATTCTATGGCCAACATCCTTCTTAATCTCTCCATTCTCATGAATTATTGACCCAAGGTATCAAAAGTCATTATCTTGAGAAAGTTCTCAGTACAAAATCCAAATTATCATGGTTTTCACTTTGTACTTTGTATAATCAATTTTAGTTTGCACTTTGTATACTTCATCCAATCCTAATTACTAAAATTTCACTTTGTATACTCTGTTTTAAATCCTTTATATTCTAAAGCACCCCTCCATGATCTAGCTTTATGTTTATGCCCTCCCTCGTTTCGTCAATCACCATGATCTCATCTACAAACAACATAAACCATGAGATCTTCTCCTACAAATTCTATGTTAACTTTGTTTGGGAATCGTGGAATCAAGCACCAAGTTTAATCAAACTAGCGATAAACAAGCAAAAACAAACAATCCAGAGAACACACAATTTTATGTGGAAAAACCCTTGCGAAAAAAATACGACACAAAGCGATAAACAATCCACTATGAAAACGAAGTATAAGAGATGTAATCATTAAAATCAATTCCTAGAGTAGAAAACCCTAGATCCCCCTTCTCAAAACCCTAAACACATTTTGGCTCTCCTTAATTACCCTAAGTCACAATTAGAGACGTAATTATATAACATCTACAAGAAATTAGAAATAAATAGCGTAAAACCACCACAACTTATGCAATCCGTCGATTGATCACTTAATCAATCGAGTGCCATTAAAGATTTTGTCGATCAATCGAGGCCACATGTTCGATAAATTGAACATGCCCAAAGTGTCCAACAAGTTAACTGAGAAAATCAAGAGTTTTCAATCGATCGAGCCAGGGGTTTGGTCGATCAAACTCCCTTGTTCCAGCATTGATTAAGGGCACCTGATTCCAACAATCTCCACCGTGGCTTTAATCTTCATACTCCACTGCTCCAAGCTCCATCCTTCATCCCTAATCATCTCCATCATAGCTCCATTGTCGTTGCTTTTCGTGCGCACACCGTCTTCATTCCTTCAATGCCAAACCCAGCAAAGTCGAACAGAATTTGTACTTCTCTACAGCAATAACCTTCGTAAGCATATCCGCAGGATTCACGCTCATGTGAATCTTCTTAAGAGTAACCCGCCTTTCTCTAGTACCTGTTGGATAAAATGATGACAACCATTAATATGTTTAGTACGAGAATGATATACAAAAATTCTTCGCCAAATTGATCGCACTTTCACTGTCACAATTCACCGGCACGGTCTCCTGCTGAAGCCCCAATTCATTCATCATTCCTCTCAAGAAACCTTGAATGCCTTTGTCACTTCCATGTACTCAGCTTTGGTTGTGGAAAGTGCAACCACAGACTGAAGCTTCGACATCCAACTAATATCTCCACCCGCTAATACAAATGAGTAATAAAAAATCGACCTTCTATTGTCCACGTTCCCTAAGTAATCTGAATCCACATATTCTATAAGTTTTTCCTCTAATTTTTTTAATGTCAAGATGTAGTCCTTCGTACCTCGTAGATACCAAAGTAGCCATTTTACTGCCTCCCAATGTTGCTTGCCAGGGTTAGACATGTATCTTCTTACAACCCTCACTGCATGTGAAATATTTGGTCTTATAGAGACCATGACATACATCAAATTGCCAATTTCGCTCGAGTAGGGCACATGAGACATAAACCACTTTTCTTCATCTGTTGTAGGACATTTCTCTGAAGAAAGCTGAATGTGAGAAGCGTGGGGTATGCTAATTGGTTTAGCCTTGTCCATCTCAAACTTAACAAAGACATTCTCAAGGTATTCTTCCTGAGACCACCATAGCCTCCTCCTTTCCTTGTCTTTATGTATATCAATGCCGATAATCTTTTTTACAACCTTCAGATCTTTCATCTCGAATGTTCTTGATAACCGAGCCTTCAATATGTTGATATCAAACATGCTATGGCTAGCAATAAGCATGTCATCAACATCAATACCAGGACAATGATTTTTTCATCATTTAGTGCCTTGAAGTAGACATGATGATCATATGCACTCCTAATAAATCGCTAACTCACCATGAAAGTATCAAAATTTTTGTATCACTGCCTATGTGACTATTTTAGGTCGGACAATGACTTTCTCAACCTGCAAATCTTATTCTCTGACCCTTGCACCTCAAACCCTCTGGTTACTTCATGTAAATTGCTATTCTAATTCCCCATGTAGGAAAGCAGTCTTCACATCCATTTATTGCAGTTCGAGATTGTCTTAGGCAACCAACACTAATACAAATATGATAGATACCTGCTTGAAACTGGTGCAAAGGTCTTGTTGAAAATGACGTCTTCTTTCTAAGCATACCCCTTCACAACCAATGTCGCCTTATACCTATTATGTTTCTTCCTATAAATCCACTTGTCTCGATCGCTTTCCGTCTCATGGAAAGCTCCACCATCTCCTACATCTCATTCTTGTACAAACAGTCCATCTCGTCTTGCATCGCTACCATCCACTTCTCAGCATCTTTATCTTCCAATGCTTCTTGAAAGATAAACGGATCCCCCTTATCCTTAGTGAGAGCGAACACAATGTTTGAGTCATTCTGTATCTTGCTAGTAACCTGCGATCTCTCGATGGATTTCTCCTCATAATTGGTGGCTCCACCTGCTTCTGTACCTATTCCTACAACTCAGATTCTACTTGTGTTTCACCTTTGTCGATTTTTACATCAATCACCACTAACTTCTCTATTTTCTTATGTTCATCCTTGTGGAACAAATCCTCGTCGAACATGATATCCTAGCTAATTGTGATCTTTTATGTGGCCCGGTCATACAACTTATATCCTTTTACACCATCATCATAGCCAATAAAAGTACACTTCTTTTCTCTTTAGTCTTGCTTATCTCTCTCAACTGATGGTACATGAGAGTAAGTATCACAATAAATACTTGCAGCCCTGAGTAGTCTACTTCATGATCGCTCCACACTTCCTTTGGAGTTTTACAATCAATGGTTGTAGACGGTGACCGATTCACTAAATAACATGTCGTGTTTATAGCTCTAGTCCATAGCTCATTGTCCAATGTAACATTACTCAACATGCTTTGAGCTCTCTCCAAGAGAGTCCGATTCATTCGCTCCGCCACACCATTTTTCTTTGGTGTATGCCTTACTGTATTGTGCCTCACGATCCCTTTATCTTTACAAAATTAATTAAATTCCCTAGAAGTGAATTCTCCATCATTGCATGTCCTTAATACTTTCAACCTCTACCCTGAATATTTTTCAACCATTGCATTTTATATCTTGAAGGTTGTGAAAATATTGAATTTATTTTTCAAAAAGTAATCTCACACTTTTTTGTAGAAATCGTCAATGAATGTGACAAAGAATGACGATCATCCCCTAAAAACCACAGGCGATGGCCCCCATACATCCAAATTCACATAATCAAGCACACCCTTGCATGTTTTCCCGATTAAAAGAAAATTGTGATTGCTTACCATATATGCAATGCTCACATATATTAAAATTAACACTTTTAAATGCAGAAATTAGTCAACGATAAGAAAGTACCTTCATATCATGCTCGCTGATAACTCCTAAATAATGCATATTTATCCCCTATTTTGCATTACTTTTATCGTATACATTAAGTTAATTAGTTGTAATTATGTGTGTTTCATGTGCAAGGAGAGATTTGAAGTCAAAGACCAAATTCGTGCTAAAAGTGGAAATTTAAGCCTAAAGGAGATGATAAAGCAATTGAGGAAAAAAGATGATGATCAAGCATGAGAAGATCAAAAGAAATCAAGTTTAAAGCAGTATTGAAAGAATGGAAAATCCGAGCTTTGAAATAGAAGGAAAATGGTAAGTTTCGATCAACCTAGGACAATGTTCAATTAATCGAGAGAGCCTTGATCAATGTCAATCGATCGACCATATTAATTGAGGAATTTTTTAATTTTGGACTAAACTCGTGGGACAATTTTTACAAAGTTCGATCGATCAAAATTTGACTGAATTTTGGGCTTTACTTGCTGGTTATTTGTTAATAAGTTAGGTCGATTGAGGATTAGGTTAGGTCGATCGAACTATCGATCGATAGAAGTTGGGTTGATCGAACTATCGATCGATGGTTCTTCGGGATTTTATAAAAAATTGTGATAGTGTGTAACTTGTTTTTAGATTCAAATGGGCTCTCCAAAGTCGGTGGAAATTGTTATTTAAGGGTTCTAGGATGTAATTAGGGTATGATAGAAGCAAAGAGAAAAAAGCATGGGAGGAGCTTTTCCTTTGGCATTCTTCTTCTAGTTCTTCTCTTTTCTATATTTTTCTTTTGTTTAGGGATAGCTATGTCTAGCTAATCTCTTAGCTAAGGCTAACAGGTGAAGCTTTCTAGTTTAATTTCAATATTTTAGTTTATTACTTCATACATTGAATTTCATGATGATTTTTTGATTAAATTATATTTGAATTTACTTTAAAGCTTTTGAGTTATTTATTTCAGAATTCGTTATGAACTCCAGTTACATCAGATGCTCTGATTTAATAATTGCTTAACTTGATGAAAGAAGAAATCAATTTGTAAAATCTCTTGATCTATTATAGACTTTGAGGCACATGAGATGATTGAATTCCCTACGATAGATGTCCGAGTGCTTCATGAGAGAATCATTCAATTAAATTCATACCTTGTTGGATATTGTGATTAGTTTAATAGAATTATCTTCTGATTAGAACGAATTAGAATTAAGTTCAAATTGAGTTATAGAAGATGAATCATGAATTAGGCATTGTGATTGCTAGAAGTGGATCCCTAGATCCTTAGTGTTGTTTTATTATTGTTTTAATTTTTAATTACCCGCTGGATTTCTTAAATCTTAGACCTTAACATTAGACTAGTTTTAGTTGTGTTCTCACATTCCCTGTGGATCGATCTCGGTCTCACCAAGATTATTACTACATTGCAGTTTTACACTTGGGATTGTCAATCAAGTTTTTTTTACGCCATTGTCGGGGAGTAACATTGAACACTTTAGGTTTAGGGTTTCTGATTTTTCTTTTTAGGGTTTTATTTTGTTTAGGATAGATTTTTGCTATGTTCTTAGTTTAGGGCTTTTATTTTTTTGAATTTACTAACATCGTTTGTTTTTTGTTTTGTAGATTTTTCTAACCCAGATCTTCATCTTGGGTATTGTTCTTCTAACTTTCTTTTTAATTGCTTTTTAGATTTCTGTTTTATTTTTTTCAGAAGTAGAAGTAGAAATTAGGGTTTTGTCATGTTCGTGCCCGAGTGGACACAAGATAGCTCTAAATAACTTCTGAGACATAAGATATTAGTTGAAAGGTTGTTAGACCACTATGTTAGGAAAAGCCCTATGTCTTACAAATTAATTGGAACTATGACTGAGAATCGGCCCATTTTTTAGGAGAATGAGGTATATGATGTTCCACCGGTTACAACGATGCATGATTATTTGAGTAATTACGCTTACCAACAACCATTGAGTGCTCTAAAATATAGTACATAGAATTTTAATTGGAGGAACTATGATAATTTCAATTGGAAAGATGGACCAACCATGAATGCTAACAACTATCCCCAAGGGCCCTCTACTTATGTGCCCCCACCGACAAAAACCCTCGAGAATACATTGTAAGCGTTTATGCAAAGGCAATTGTAAATTAATCAAAGCATCTCGCAGGCCATATAAGAGCTAACAATGTCAGTTGAGAAAATTGAATCATGCTTGATTATTTGGGGGAAGGACTTTCCTAGCCCAACCTCAACCTAACCCAAAAGCACAATGCAAGATGAGCGATCTCAATTCTCCCAACACACTTGTCGAGCATACTGAATCTACCACCACCGTTAAATGTTGTAAGGCAATAAATGAAGAGATTTTAAAGAAAGTTGAAAAACATGAGGAATCTACAAAATCTAAGAGTGATGATGAGATTAGTAATGTTCAATATGATGAAAAGTTCGAGTGTGATTATGAGTCTGTGATCTAGTTTTCCCAAAGGTTGACCTCATCTAAGCCTCCAGTTAAATGATCAAGATATGCTGAAAATTTTCAAACAAGGTGTTGTTGACACAATCCACGAAATTGACATTCTTAATTCCATAATGGAGAATAAGTCCCTCTTAACTAAATTTTCCAACTCTCTAGAAGTTTGCTTGGCATACTTTGAGGATTCTTCGATGACATGATTAACGAAATATTGAATGCCTTGTAAGACCCTACCTCGGTACCTGACACTGACCTGGGGAAACATTGTTTTGAAGTGCTTCCTTCCACCATTCATAAATGATTACCATTAAGGGTGGATGAGCTAGAATTTGAACTGAAGTCTGAAACTTTGAAAATTATTGAGACTGCATGGAGAAAAGACAAATTTTATGAATTACAATTAATCGTAGTATCTCATACACCGTGGTATACTAACATTGAAAATCTTTCTACCATAGGTGGTTTTATACACTTTGGATACCTATTGAATGAAGATTTTTTTGTTGAGGTTTATAAATTTCTATAGACGTTCATGTTCCAAGATATCCAAGCTTACTGTAAAATGGGCCTTTGGATGATCTTGTTGAGAAGCTTTCTGAGAAAATTGTTGCGATACTGGACAGATGAGGAAAATATCTATTAAGAATGAGAAGCCTTTTACCTTGTCTTTCATAGAGTAGTTTACTTGTTTTCTTATGATAGTTTTCTTTTGATTTTGCTGATTTTATCAACTTTAAAGAATTTAGATGTTCGTATTAATTGACTCAGGTACTGTCTTACCCACTCCTTTTATTTTGATTTTCTCTCATGTTATGAGTATTCAATGCATGATATTTTTCAACATTGAGGATAATGTATCATTTAGATTGGTGGTGAGAATTCTTATGGAAATTTTTCTATGTTTACTATTTTAGGCATTTTTTTAAAGTTAGATTCTGTGAATTTAAATGATTTGAAAGTAATCTGATTTGAGTTCATTTTTTAAATGATAAGGCACTTAGTGATGAGAATTTTTGAAGCCTAGAGATCCAGTTATTTAGTAGATTTCTAAATTAAGTTCATTTTATTAATTTTCTATTAGAAAGTTTTAAACATTGATTGAGTCATGAATTTTTACAATTCACATCTAGCTTACATTACTGGGATTGAAGTTTGATTGTATAATATGATTTGATGATTATTGAGAGTGTTAGGAACTAAGCTTGGGGAGCTTGTCCATCAATGTTCAAGTGAAAAAAGTGAAAAAAAAGAAAAAGAGATACTTTAAAAAAACAATGAGCATTGAAAAGGGCTACCTATTGAATGAAAAGAAATATGAAAGTATGATTGAAAGTTTGAAAAGTGAATATAAAAAGAAGAAAAAAAAAGAATGGAAAATAGAGTGGAAGCCATCCATGAAAAAAATTGAAAAATTGAAAAATCACATTGAATAGTAAGGCATGTTTTGGTTTAGTGCTTTGGTTGATCTGACCACTCTTAGTGTTTATGAGTGTAAACATTACTTTGAAAGCTTAAACCCTTATCTGTGTTAAGTTTAGATTTCACCGTGCACCCATGGAACTCAATGTTTAGAATTTTTCCACTTATGAATTAATGATTTGAATTCAATTAGGTTGTTTATCAAGTGTTAGAATCTATGGAGATGTTATTTTGAAAACTGTGTGCCTTGGAATTCAATTGTTTAAATAACTTGGAAAATCGTATGAATTCACAAGATTTACTCTTCTAAAAGAAATATTTTATCTTGATTTGGAAATAAGTTTCGCATATTTTACTCGAGGAATAGCAAAAAGCTGGATGGGGTGTGATAACGCCTAAATGTTGCATATTTATTTCCTTTTTTACATTGCTTTTATCGTCTACATTAAGTTAGTCTTAATTATGTGTGTTTCATGTGTAAGGAGATATTTGAAGTCTAAGATCAAATTTGTGCTAAAAGTGGATATTTAAGCCCAAAGGAGATGATAAAGTAATTGAGGGAAAAAAAGATGATGATCAACCATGAGAAGATCGAAAGAAATCAAGTTTAAAACACTATTGAAAGATTGGAAGAACTAAGCTTTAAAATAGAAGAAAAACAGCAAGTTTCGATTCGATCGATCGAAAGATCCTCGATCAATGTTGATCAATTGACCATATTAATCGAGGATTTTTTAAATTTTGGATTAAACTCACTAGATAGTTTTTATAAGTTCGATTGACTGAAGTTGGAGTTCGATCAATCAAAATTCAACTGAATTTTAGACTTTGCTTGTTGGTTGTTTGCTAACAAGTTAGGTCGATCAAACTATCGATCGACAGAAGTTAGGTCGATTGATGGTCCCGCGAGATTTTACGAGATTTTGTAGAAGTGCATAACTTGTTTCTAAATTCAAGCGGGACTCTCCACAGTCGGCGGAAATTATTATTTAAAGGTTGTAAGTGCTAAGCACAAAATGTGAGTGCTAAGCACAGTATAGTTGTCAAGTTTCGTAGATAATAGTATAATGCATGAGGTTGTATGAGCAAGCAAAGTTCTTTGAGAAGACAAGAGTCAACCTCAACAAACATATCAAGATCAAGACTATCGACTCTATAACAGAAGTTGCAACAAAGCTTCAAAGATAAAGTATATATGCCAAAGGTAATATTGACCATATGGATGACCCTAGGTTAAGTGATTTCATATGACTTTTAAGTTAATCACTCTAATTTCTTTTAAAGTCACATTTCAAGAAAATTCGGCTAGCCTAATCCTGTATTCGGTCAACCCAAGAATCTTTGGCCAGCCTGGGAACTTCGGTTAAGTTTTCAGCAAGCATAATTGAAAAATTCAGAAGATGTTTAGCTAGCCCGACCCTGTGTTCAGCCAGCCCAAGAATGTTCGGTCAAGTTTCTAGATTTGAAACTGATTTCTAAACCTGAAACTCGGGTCAGCTCAACCTTGTCTCGGGTCAGTCAATGTACACTCGGGTTAGCCGAACTGACGCTCGGGTCAGCAGAAGTTTGAACAAATTCTTATCCCACGAAATCTGATAGCCATTGGGTTAAAATGGTTGAATCTTAGGTCAGCCGAAGGTAAACTTAGGTCAGCCGAAGACCTAATTTTTTACTATAAATAGGGCTTTTCCTCTCTATTTTTCATCAAGAAAAAGCACGAAAGAACTCTATCTCTCTGGTGAAAAAGCCCTCCATTATAGTCTAGCTATCTGATCTTAATTCTTAGTTTATTTTATAGCTATCTCAGTTCTCTTCTCATTTAATCTGATTGTGTAAAGAGAAGATCATTCTCATACTTGGGATAAGATAATTGAAATTGTAGTTTTTAGGGAAACCTTTTAGAAATCCCTAGATTCATCTTGTTTAAGCTATATTGGTTTATCTTCTTTAAAGATCAAATCGATGCACCATTGAAGCTTCATCTCTGTTAAGCTTCATCATCTTCTACAAGAAGAACAGTAATATCTTTCCATACTTAAGTTTTTTTTTGAGATAGCTAGTGAAAATCTGAAATCAGGTTGTTAGTGATTAGCTTGTGAAAATCAATTAAAGTTAGTGATTAGCCTATGAAAATCACTTGAGGTTTTGTTGTGATAAGCCTGTGAAAATCACAATCTCTGTATAAGGTTTTAAAGGTGAACCTGTGAAAACCTTTATATAGTGAAAAGCCAAAATTACAAGGAGTAGTAATTTTGGGAGTAGAGTAGGGTTTGGGGCTCAAAATCTCATTAATGATAAAATAACATACGGTGGTCCATCTACAACGATTTGGATTGATTCCAGGATCGAAAACACCAAAAAAATGTGATCGGACGCCAGCGCAGACCTAACTCCAGGCGACATGCGTAATCGTAATAAAAACCTACAAATGCTATTTCGAAACCGAATTGGACATACGTATTGATGCCAAATGATCCGGAATGCCTGAAAATCCTTAACTACCAAAACTAAATGCCAGGCGATGCATATTTTTATCTGTGCACCCTGAAATGCATTCTACCCCTGTTGGAGCCGACCAAAAGGGTCTGAAACCTACAACTACTATTTCAGAGCTGATCTGGACATGCCTATTTCCACCAAATGATCTAGAATGCCCCAAAACCCTTAACACCTAAATTTGAATGTCATACGATATATACTTTTTACCTGCGCACCCTGAAGTGTATTTTGCCCCTATCCGGAGCGAACTGAGAGAGTCCAAATTGGTAAAGAACTAGCAAAATTCACAGTAATTGATCATCTATACCTTGACTCATTCATTCAATAGCCCGATGAGAGGCTTAAAGTGCTTTGGTGTAAGACCCGTACCCTGTATTGCCCTCTATACATTTAGTTTTCCGTACCGGTACGTCTCAGATAGACCAGATTAGAGAGCCTTGATCGCGACCCTATTTTATTACCGCATCGACCCAAGACCTAGACCCCGGCGACCGCGTAGGTGCTGCGATTCCAATGCCGCGTGGCACGTCCCATTGCGATACCCGGTGTGAAAGTTGTGATCATTTGCGTAATCCATGGCGGGCCGCGTAATGCAAGTGTGGCGTGGGCCCCACTTGCGCAAATCCCAAGAAAAGGTCAAATCAATCAATCACCTTCACCCATACCCCTCTCATCACCCTAGTCTACACAAGCCATACCCACCCCATCCCTCTCTCACCACAAAGTCAACTCAAACCATACCTCCCATACCATCCTATCCCCTCCCATGCTAGCCATCATCATCACATCCCTAAGAAACCTCCCCCCCCCAAGCATTCCAAGCTCCACACGTCCATGACATTTCCAAGTTAGAGAAAGGAGAGAGAAAGAGAGAGAGAGAGAGAAAAGACTAAGAAGAGAGAGAAAGAGAGAGATTTGGAGGGAGATTAAGAATTAGAAGGTGGAGATCAAGCTTGGAGGACCCCGATCACCATTCGGACCGTCCGATCGTCAATCCAACCCCATCCAACCGTCCAACCATCATTGTGAGTGCAAGGGGGAACATCAACTCCCCTTTCTTTGATTTTCTTTCAATTTTTGAGCGTACAAGTGGGCCATGCTGTGGGACAGCGTGCCCCGCACGCTGCCACAGTGTGGACCACCTTGTGTGGCCCACCATGATGCTTATTTGCCATTTAAGTTGATGACTGATGATAAAGATATGGATGAAGGAAAAATACAAGGATTACCTTGATCCAAAACTATTTTGGGGCCCACCATGAGATGGCCAAGCTGATCAATGGAGTGGATCTGAACGTGCGGACCCCACCAAGCAAAGATAACAAAAAGAAAAAAGAAAAAAAGAAAAAAGAAAAAAGAGAAAAAAAGGTAGTAAGGCCGCTGGATAGTTAGCGTCCAGAGAACGCTGCTGCCCAGCAGCGCTTGGGCGAAGCCCATGTTGGGCGTTAACCATGGGGCCCACCTGTGGGACCCACATTGATGCTTGTGCTAGATCCACACCGTCCATCTGTTTCTCCAGTCCATTTTAGGACTGCATAGAAAAAATGAAACAGATCCAGATCTCAGGTGGACCACACCATAGAAAACAGTGGAAATAATGATGCCCACTGTCAAAACTTCTTAGGCCCACCGTGATGTTTGTAAATGTTTTTACCTGTCCAATATTGGACTCTATGGGTTCCTCTCATGAGGAACCTGATGAATGGCGTGGATCTTTCCCAAGTGGGCCCCACTTGAAAAAAAAAACAAAAACATAAAACAAGGAAAACGTCCAGATGCTGGACGTTCACAGCGTCAGAGATGCTGGAACGGTCCAGCGTCAGATACGCTCTGGATGGGCTAGAGTGGGGTCCCCACTCGTGGGACGCACGTTGATGTTTGTGTTCGATCCACGCCGTCCATCTATTTCTCCAGTCCATTCTAGGGCTGGGTACCAAATGTGAGACAAATCCAAATCTTAAGCAAACCGCACCACATGAAACAGTGGAGAAAATGATGTCCACTGTCGAAACTTCGTCGGCCCACCTTGATTTTTGTAGGCCTCGTAACATACCCAATATTGGGCTCATTGGGTCCCCCATGAGCGGGGGAACCTGATAGATGGAGTGGATCGTCCTCTTGTGGGCCCCACTGGACGAGAACCAAGAGAAAAAAAAAAGAAAAAAAGGGAGAAGGCTCCCAGCATCTCTGACGCCCAATTTTTGATGATTTAGCCTTGCTTTTAATTAATACATTTGCTTGCTAGATTGTCACCCTACTTAGATTAGCTAATCATCTTGAGTTTTATGCTTCATTATATGCTAATCTTTGCTTTATATTAGTCTTGATATACCATTAGGGGAGGATGGTTGATTGGGCTATAAGCCCTTTGTGCTTCATTGCAAATGTATGTCCTCGACCAATATTACATGGTTAACTATGCTTAGATAGTATATCTTCTTGTTAATCATGTTTCTTAGCTTGCTCCATGTATTTATGATTCATGCACCCTATACTGTCCATTTTAGCATGTGCTTACAGTTATAACTGCGACACACTATCTTCTCTTACCTTAACCGTATTGGCATATCATTAAGGGGGAGAGAATAGTTTGTCAATTGCTAACAAAAAGGGGGAGAAAGATCAAATCCCACCAAAACTAGTTTGCTTTGTTTTGTGATGCAGGGATTGACAGGTTATGGGGGAGCAAACTGAAGAGGAGCAGCTTAGGTTGTCATGTCAAGAGTCCTGTATTTTATGTTTTATCTATGTAATATCTTGAACATATAATTTGTTTTGGTAGGTTAAGTTTTTGTAAGTAATTGACAAAGGGGGAGATTGTTAGTGCACTTTTTCGTGGCATACTAGTGCACCTTGTTTGTCAATCACTTACGACAGTAAGTCTAGAGTCGGTTGAGCCCAATGAAGACGAAGACTGAAGACTCAAGACGTCCAGCCGCATCAAGGGAGAAGATTCAGGTAAAAGTGATGCCTTGGTGCCTTAACCTCGATCAAAACCTATCCCCTTTGTATCCTTGATGACCTTGACCATATTTAGAACCCTTTAGGCATCATAGATAGGCCCTAGGTGTCCCATTTGATCAACCAAACCTTGGCCTAAAACTACATGCTGAAGAATGAAGAACTCAGCACATTGAAGAGGGGACCCAGGCTGGTCCCGACCGGTCATGACCGGTCGGCCAGCAGCCCTGCTGCATGCTCAATGGCCAGCCGACCGGTCAAGACCGGTCGGCCTTCACAAATCAGGGAGGCCAGCAAGAGTGGCCGACCGGTCATGACCGGTCGGCCTGGCATGTCCACATGTCCAGCAAGGAACGCCGACCGGTCATGACCGGTCGGCCCATATATGTGGCCTGTGCACTTGAGGTTCTTCAGCAGGGGACTCCGACCGGTTGTGACCGGTCGGGACAGGTCGGCATATAGCCGTTTTTTGACCGTTGGGGCTCTATTTCCCTATATATAGAGCTCCGGTTTTGGGCATTGGAAGAGGGATTTTTGAGGGAGAAAAGCCACCATTGAAGGAGATCTTTTGAGGCTCATTCCTTGACCTATGCAAGGCATCTTCCTTGTGCTTTAACACAAGATTAGAGCATTCCAAGCTCATGAAGAAGATGACCTTCATCCCCTCTTGATCTCTAGAGTTAGGAAGCTTCTTGATTGGCAAATTCTTGTCCTAAACTCGAAGATGAGATCGTTGTAGGTAGGAGACTCTAGGCAACCCATTCCCACTAAGTTGTAGAGTTCTCAAACCCATCCTCCTAGCACCTTGGGCATTTCAAGGCATCGCATGCAAGGTGTTTGATCGAATGTGGCTGAGGCATTGGCGACGCAACGGCGGCACGATCGAGGGAGCAAAGGGAAGCTGATTGAAGCACGGGAGAGCGGAGATCAAGCAACCCTGTTCGGCGCTAAACAAGGGGCTCATCCGACAAGTAGGTTGTCTAATTTGAGAGTCCATTTTAGAGTTTATTTTTTGAACTCGACCTAGGGACGTTAGTCGTTCCTTGGCCCGTCAGCCGGGCCTAAACTAAGTCTCCAAGGGGGAGCCTCCGACACGGGAGTAAACGTGCGATAAGGTTGAGAGTTAGCCTATGTCTAAAACTCCGGATACGGTTGAGAGGTGAACCGATAAAACCTCCGTGTAAAGGTTGAGAGGTGAACCTCATTTAAAACCTCCAATAGTGAATGCCGGTGTGCTCAAAGGGGTTGAGTACTTGAACCGGGAGTGGAGTAGACACGTAGTCGAACCACTATACATCCTTGTGTTTGTGATTGTTCTTGAGCACATTCCTTCTTTGCATTGTTAGTTTAATTGCTTAATTATGAATGATTGATAGGAATGCATGCTAGGCACTTTTTAGGCATCCTCACACAAGATGTACCTTCACTACTTGTGTAGACTTGAGCTCATTGATCTACTCTCATAAGTCTACACAAGATGCATAGGTTAGGAGCTTAATTAGTTGAATATTTTCTTTCCCTATGCATGCTTAGACTAGGATTATTTCTTGCTTATACTTTTGCTAGTCTTGAGATTGGACCCACCTAGGCTTGGTAGCCTAAGTGTTCTTGCTTACTTTGTTATATTTGTTGAATTGTGTAAGTAGGCGAAAAGAATTTCAAAGGTCCTATTCACCCCCCCTCTAGGTCCATAGACATATCTCCAAGTGTCTCTACAAGCGGTAAAACCGCAATTTCATGTTTTATCTACGTCGCCCACCCCTTTTTCCAGCTCAGGGATAAGGCTCAAAGATGGGACAGATCCAACTCTTAGGTGGACCACACCATTGAGAACAGTGTGGACAATGATGCCTACCATTGTAGCCTCCCTAAGGCACACCTGGATGTTTGTTGCCATCTAGACCAGTGGCATAGTTCGGGACGAAGAAGAAAACACAAATATCTGCTTGATTCCAAAACTTCCTAAGACCCAGCTGGGTACCACGCAGCCCAGCAGGTGGCCCACCCTGTGGGTTCCAACGTGATGTATCTGTTTAGTCCCACCATGATGTATTGTCTTATCCATGCTGCCCATCTATTTTGCCCAAATTATTTTAGGGTATGGCCCCAATAATGAGGCAGATCCAAACGTCAGATGGACTACACCCGTAGGGAATAGTGGTCATTGATGCCCACCATTGAAAACTTCCTTGGGGCCACTCTAGTGTTTATTTTTCATCCAACTAGAGGTTGTGGGCCCATCTTTGGATTCCACCTTGATGGATGAATTGTGTATCATGCCACCCGTCTTGATCGACACGTGGGGCCCAAATTGAGTGGGCTTCACTTAGGAAATGGTGGTGATTGAATACCTACCACTGAAACTTCCTAAGACCGATGATGTATATTTGCTATCCAACCATTGGGCGGGGCCCACCATGGTCCTTCCTTTGATATATATGTTTTATCCATGCCGTACACCTATTTTTGTCGGCCTATTTTGTATGTGTAGGCCCAAGTATGGGGCCGATGTGGTCTCAAGTGGGCTATGCCACGAAGACCTTTACATTTCCAATGGGGCCCACAGTCCGGGTCCCACTCTCTGTATATATATTGGGCCATTTAAGGGCCAACATTACATGATATGTTTGGTAACGTGCTAGTATACTTAGCTTGATACTTCACACTGATAATATGCTTAGTATAATGAATACCATGCTCATTCATATGCCCATACGCATCATTTGTATGCCTGCTATGGACCACGATTAATCATAGCATATGCTAGTTGGCTTGTTATACTTAGGGGACCCGTGTGAGACAGGGTCGCCCCACATGATTGCGCAGTATGCGTAAGTTTGGTGCATGACTTGGATTATGTGACTCATGCATTTCGCATTATGTATGTCACGATCGCTTTCACACACTAACAGCATTGGGGTGGTGGCCACCATAGTCACATCGTGGTTGGCAGTAATGGACACCGGAAACTTGTTCTAATACGTGAGCGCTATGGATGTCCTTGGGTGAAAGTCCCTAAACCCTGTGGTACCAGGAGGATGCTCCAACGTCGAGATCGAGTGGATAACATGAGCGCCCGAGTGCCAAATACCAGTAGGCCACGTCTCCCACTGTGTCGAGGTCGGTTGGAAAGGGGTGTGAGCTTATCCGCCCGGGTGCAGTGGGCTATAAGTTAGGTCGAGTCTGACCAGCTCGTGAAATGGGTCCGCTATCGGCGAGCCGAGTGGGCATTGGCATACCACTGACGAGGAGGATAATGAGGTCTTTTCTACTCGCTTGGTTATGCGCGCGATATGCGGCGACGAGTATCAGAGTGTACTAGACCCCGGTGATGTCCCAGATGAGAACCATTTTGATATGTGGATTTGTTGAGGATTGACGTGTTTGCATTGCATCTCTAGCATGTAACACTCGGCCATGTAGGCCTTTGCATCGCATAGCCCTGGGATGGCTGATAGCATTCATGAGCTTGGTTACTTAGCCCTTTATCACTTTCGCTTACTTTGATATCTGTATACTTGTCATATGTATCACACGAGCACACACGCACTCTATTGAGCTTCGTAGGAAGCTTATGCGCGTTTGTTTATGCTATAGGTACTAGGGCACATCAGCAGCGTTGAGCTCGGTTCATGTACCTGATATTGTGGGCTTTTGCTACATTTTGTATTTCTCTTTCCAGCACTGTACTCAACAAACTACATAGTGGATATCTGATGATGTTCATGGTTTTGATTATGCTCCTTTACAAAAAAAAATTTACCCTGAAAATCCTCCTGGTGGGATTTCAGGATCGGAACTTGGCATATGAGGGCTGTGAGCTGAGAATGGGGTACTACGGAGGCTGTTGGCACCAAGGTCAGCGATCGGGAATTTAGTGAGCTCGGTCCCCGGGTTTGGGGCGTGACATTTGACGTTAGTGACTTTAGCCTCCTAAAAGGTATCTGTCCTTTGGAGCGGATAGTCGAAGCCTGAAAATTGAAAAATATTCGTAGTATGGAACTACATGCGTACACCACAAGCAGGACATGCATACAAGAGGAGAGACGTGTTCGCTCGCCACAAGTGCAAGGCTTGCGATATAGTAATAACTCGGTAAGATTGAGGTCGATCCATAGGGAATTAGGGTAAACCAATTCAAACCATTATAGCAACTTCAAATTCAACAATTTTGTAGTTTGATTTTAAAAACCAAGTAAAAATAGTAACTTTCGTAAAAATCTGATAATTTATGGAACTAAGGCCTCAAGGATCCACTTGTAGTAGTCCCATGTGAATTCATTCATCCAAGCATAAACACAAGTAGATTCGAAGTTCTATCTCTTATCTAGTTGGAAGATTAAGCATTTAAACACAAACAATCTCACTTAAGTCAGAAAATAAGATTCTAGTTCTAATGAAGAAGATAAAATTCAAATATGTAGTCTTCAAAATAACAGCCATGCCAAGAGACTATGGCATGCTCTAGGGTTACTATAATTTGAATCTAATCAATCCAAACATGGCAGTCTCAGAGAATTGCAAGGAACTCATGTCCCAAGCACATGAACTCTCATAAAACATCCAAAAATACCAACTTTATTCAAACTAGAACTTAAAAATCCAAACTTTAAGTAAAGTACTTGAATTAAACGAATTTTACATGAGAACTAGCTACAAGCTTTACCTCTTAGCCTTAGCAAAGAGGTTCTAGCCGAGCATCATTATGGTTCAACTAAAAAAATAATAAGAAACTACTAAAAAGCATAAAAATCAGAATTGGAGGAGTTGTAGACACTCCATGACGATCCTCTTCACCTCCCATGAGTTCCCAAGCCTTCTATGATGCCTTAGGAACGAACCCTAGGTGTCCTTTTATAATAATGAAACTCCACCGGCTTAGAAATTTTCAGAATCCGCGTATTACTTACACAGCTGTAAACAATTTTGATTAATGTTTCGATTGATCAGAACTATTTCGATCGATTAAAAAATTTGTCCAGGGAGTGCAGAAGTTTTTAGTCCTGAAATTCTAATTTTTCAATTAATCAAAACTAATTTCCGATTGATGTTCCGATTGATTAGAACTAATTCTGATTGATCGGAATTTACTCCAGCAATATTTCAGGGTCATTTCTGAACTTTCTGCATCTTACTTTTCTGGCCCTGCAGTTCTGCACTTTGATTTTTCTGGCCATTTCAGGTCGTTAACTTAATTTCTCTAGGGCTTTTTCTTCACTTCTTTGGCTCATCAAAGCTTGGTCTTCTAATCACTCCAAATCTTTTAAATTAACGATAAATCCATGACATCTCTCTCTTTTACCTACAAACATAAAACAAGCATAAGTTGTTAACTTTAACAACTTAAACTATGTAATTGTGCTATGAATTGGGGTTCAGATATGCCCAATTTATGGCTCAACAACATGCGCCCATGCCCCTACCACATGCGCATAAGAGCTCAACTCCCCTTCCTTTCAAATACCAAATCTCCAAAATTTCCTAAGTGTGGGCACATGCGCCCACCAAGGGGGCACATGCGCCTACACTCGAGACATGCACCCATGCTCATACCATATGCACCTGATCCCCTTCTCCCAAATACATCTGCTCAACATTTTTTTATTTGTTTGGACCCGGCACCCGATTAACCTGCTATAAATAGTAGGTTGACCTAATGACAGAGAGATTTTTCATCCGCAAGAGGATGCCAGAGCGACACAAGAGGTAAAATCCCTTGCCGGGATCCTCGTCGGAAAGGGTAACATATGCCCATCACCCTTGCTGGAATTCCTTACTGGAAAGGGTTACATGCGTTCATCTCTTTAGAGCCCGGAAAAACATGAAAATTGGCTAAGTCCCAAAGTAACATGCGCCCACTCCCTTTTTGGCCAAAAAACATGACAATTGGCTAAGTCTCAAGGAGACATGTGCCCACCATAAGGAGCCGGGTGCATATGCTATAGCACATGCGCCTTGAAGGAGATCCTCCCTCTCTCTTTCTTAATTTCTGGAACATGCACCCGGGAGGGGGAGCACATGCACCCACCACCTCCGTTACATGTGCTCGGATGGTCATACCTTGCCCTGGGATTTCATGGTGTGGCTCGCCTTCGATATGGCCCGCCTTTCTATCGTACTATGCCTCCTGACACACATCGTCGATCTTTGTCCATCCCTTAGACCGGATCTTCCAATGGTCAATGTTAAACGGCCCGAATCAATGATTTAATAAAAAAAATGACCAACACTTAGCCAAATTCTCAAGTCAAAAAATCCCCTTAAAAGAGTATAAATCAACCGAAAGTGGGTAAAACTAAGCAGAATTGGACCGACGCCAAGAGGGAGACTTAGTTTCTCTATGGTATGAAGCACCATAATAATGCACCGCAACGATGTTATTCGCTTTCCTAATCATTGAATACCCTAATTAAGCAGTAAACAGGCCCACTACTTAGTTATTTTCAGCCCTGGGAAGTGCCCTATTGACTCGAATATCGACTAATGCCAAATAAAACTAAACGCGGTCTCACTGACGCCAAAATAAACTTAACATTTTCATGCTACAAGGCAACTAAACCAAGTACTTACGGGATACTGATCCCCATCATTTATCAAATATTTGGCATAAACGGGCATCTATCAGACACGATACTTAGCCATTTGCAGGCCTCGAAAATATGTGATCTAGTTCGTCAGACTTGAATCCTCTAAGGAGCCTAGCTCGATACAACTTATTCGATCCCGTATCGATTATCAAATGTATACAGAAGAAGGAATGTTCTTGAAAATAAGTCGTTGGACTCCAAGATTGAACATAGTTACTTTATATTCATGTACTTTATATTCATGTACTGTATAAGCTTTATGCATCCTGGATAAAGGTCTGAGCCTAAACATAAGGGACTATGGTTACCACGAGAAATCAAAATCAAAGGAGTTCCAACATTATTCAAAATGTCATGCTATGGACTGCCATTATAAAAGCGAGTCGATGCCCTACCCATGCACAACGGGATCCGCTAGTTGAGTTGATCAGGCAGTTGCGATGAGTCTTCTCACAGTCACCCATCATAAAAATATGGAAAGAGGGCTTCAAGTCACTCCTTCTCAAGGTCACCCGTTATAAAAATACGGGAAGAGGGCCTTGGGTCGTGTTGAGCAACAGTCGATGTTCGTGTACTCCAGTGGTCACCCGTCATAAAAATATGGGAAGAGGGCCTAGCGTTGCACCACTCGATTAAAAATTCTAACAGTCCTCAACCTATAAAACCCGAAAGAAAATGGGACATAGACACCCGACTTGCCTAAAAGCATGGCTAAGTCCATAATAAGAAAATAAAAAGTCTCTACGACCATGAACTCAAAGACCATGGTCCCTGATGACTTAGTCATCTCTCGATCTATTCGAGCCTTTTCTTGAATACCCTGTTTATTGTATAACTATCACTCATAGTGGAACTTTTGTCACTTTGTGTCGTGGTTTTCTGCCACAAGGGTTGCACGTAAAAATCTCCGTGTTATTTGTTGTATGTTTTACTTATGTTTATGCTTCCTAAATGCTTTATTTAATCTATATATGATGTATGCATATATTTACTTTTGCCTTTTAATCAAGGGTGGTCATCCATTGATGTAATTAAGGGCTCGTGATTAACATCATAGCCTGGAATGTAAAAGATATCAGAATATTTGGAATAAAATTCGCCTTGCGATATCTCTTCTCGTGTATACTTTGGAATGCTTATGATCATCTATGAATGTCTCTATACTCAGAAACTCCCCAGAATAATAAAACACAAGAAAACTGCCTTGAGCATTTTCTAGTTCTAACAAACTGGTGACTCTGTTGGGAATCGAACATACCAAAATCTCTGGTTATCTCTGAGTAAAGGAACGTTCTAAGATAAATCATTTGCAGACATTGATATATATGTGAGAAAGGTTACCGCAGGGAGAATTGTTCGGCACCTTCACGGGCGCCAAACTGGCGACTCTTAACAGGAACGTTCTTCCCTTCATCTTTAAGGAAAAAGAATTTTAAATTAAATTATGGATAATTTTCTAAAAGAATTTCTAAACGTATTTAAAAAATCATAATATAAACTTTTCGTAGTATACATATGGTTCATACTTTTACATTCTGTTTATCATTAAGCTATATCGCGATTGGTAAGGTCGCGTCTTCTCTCCTTCTTGAAGCCACAGAATACTCTAATGCATGTATGACTGTGCAAAGAGACAGAGAGAGGGAGAGAGAGAGAGAGCCTTAGCAAAAGAATGAACAAGAAAAAAATTGCACAAATGGCAACTACAATGATCTTTCTAGCATCTGGAGGGTTTTTCTTCCCTCACCTTGCGACATCAGAAGCAGAAACCCCTGAAGTCGGCTGGAAACTTGTCTAGAAGCGTCGATCACTGAAGAAGATCGAGGATGGGAAGGTAGCTTCAGTTGGAATGAAAACGGCTAAGGCACAGACCAACACCAAGAAATAGTGGGGGCTAGTCCGCATGAACGAGGCCCATAGTGTCGGCAAAGCCACGCGTCTCCCAGGCCAGAGTTCTCCTTTGCCGCTACCGACTTCCCAATTTTACCGAAGACAACACAGTCGACCAGAATACTGAATGGACCCGTTGTCTAAGAATCAATCAAGACAGCGATGAAGACATCCTCTGCCAAAACAACCATGACCATGACAAGACTACAGCAAGTACAGGCCATGATGGTACAGGTCATCAAAGGGGAGACGAGCGAGCGAGACAGAGCTGCCTCCAATCCAAGAACAGATAGATGAGATAGTTCAGGTTCAAGAAGATACAACCAGAGAAGTGAGGGAGATGAAGGAAGCTTTTTTGGCTTTAGTTGCCCATGGGGCAACCATAAGTACAGCCATTCCTATTAGACAATCAATAAAAGAATATCAGGGGGCAGCAGAAGAGCCGATAACTCTCGAACCACAGACTCGTCTGAGGAGTGTCGCGTTTGAATGTGTTCCGTCACAACCATCCCTGTTACGAGGGAAGAATTATCTCAGACGGTCTCGAATCTAATGCATCGGGAGAGAGAAGGAGAAGAGATGAAAGTATGTTTATTGGGTGCCGTATCTTCCCGAAGTTGACGATATTCCATTTCCCCACAGCTTTAAGCACCCGGATTTCCCTTGAGTCGACGACAGAGGGTCATCAGAGGAGTATATAACTCAATTCATGACAATGCTGGGCAACTTGTCGACAGTCCCTTAGTATTGTCTTAGGTTGTTTGGATCGACGCTCATGGCCAAAGCGTTCCAACGGTACATGTCATTGCCTGTAGGGTCCGTCAAGTCTTGGGATCAGATGCAAGAGCTATTTATTTCCAAGTTTTTCTCTATCGAGCGAAAATTCTCGTTGACAGACTTAGCCTTGGTTCGTTAGAGGCAAGGAGAGTCAATTGAGAAGTTCATCGACAGATGGGGAATTATAGTAGCGAAATGCCAAGAATTGCCTAGCGAGCCCGAGCAAGTTAAGATGTGCATGGTTGATGCGATGATTTTGTTTGGCTTATCCGGGCACAATTTCTTAACATTTTGGGACTTGTCTACAAAGGCCCGTATGGTAAGAGCCGCGTTTAGAGCGCAATTCAAAGCAGAGAAGCCAAGGAGAGAGACTGGAAGGATAATAATATCCAACTACGTTGATAAGGGGAAAAGTTCGAAAGACCAGAAACACCCGGGCACAAAACGCAAGGTTGAAGCCAGGCCGGTAACAGCAACACAATATAAAGGCAAGAGCTTCCAAAGATCACGATACACCATGATAGAAGAGTGCGATCGAGCGAACAGACCCTACACGTTGGACATGGAAGACCTGGTCCCGATCATGCAACAACTTGTCGAAGAAAGGTTGATGAAGTTGCAGGAATCCAAACTTCCGGAAGAGGCAAAAATGGTCGACCATCCCAACTATTGCAAATATCATCGCGTGACCAGCCATAAGACCGAAGATTGCTTTGTCTTGAAAGGGAGGATTCAACGGATGATCAATAAGGTTATCATCAATATGAAGACAAAAGAGACCAGTCAGGATATGTCAGCTATAGGGTTAGTAATGCCCGTGATATCACCGATGCACAAATAACGGCCAGTACAGATCGCGATGGTACAAGTAATTAAAGAAAGAGAATCGACCGAATAAGACACTGAACTATCAACAATCCGGGAATAGATCGGGTAATTGGTCCAAGCTCATAAAGAGTTATTCAGGAAGATGAGTGAAATTCGGGATGTTTTAACCACCTTAATCTCACGGAGTGCAACCTGTAGTATCACTCCGCCTATCCGACAGTTGGAAGAAGAATCACTGGGGCAATGCAAAGGCTAGTTACAGTGAAACAATAGACCCGTTGTTAAAACTAGAAAATGCGCAAGGCAGTTTTCTTGTGTTTCCTTGTTCTAGGGAGTTTTTGAGTATAGATATGAGTATAAAGACATTCATAGACAGTCATAAGCATTCATAAAGTATACACGAGAAGAGATGTCGCAAGGAGAATTTTATTCCAGAGATTCTGAGATCTTTTACATTCCAGGCTGTGATATTTGTCACGAGCCCTTAATTACATCAATGGTTGATCACCCTTGATTAAAAGGCAAAAGACTAACTCACCATGAATTATGGTCTTGAGTTCATAGTCATAGAGACCTATTTATTTCCTTTTTATGGACTGAGCCATGTTTTTAGACAAGTCAGATGTCTATGTCCCATTTTCTTTCGGATTGTCTGAGTTGAAGGACTGTTAGGATTTTTTCATCGAGTAGTGCAATGCTGGGCCCTCTTCCTGTATTTTTATGATGGGTGACCACTGGAGTACACCAACATCGATTGTTGGTCAGCACGCCCCAAGGCCCTCTTCTTGTATTTTTATGATGGGTGACCTTGAGAAGGCGCGACTCGAAGCCCTCTTCCCGTATTTTTGTGACGGGTGACCTCGAGATGGTACAACTCAGAGCCCTCTTTCATTATTTTTATGACGGGTGACTGTGAGAAGACGCATCGCAACTGCCTGATTAGCTCAACCAGCGGATCCCATTATGGATGGGTAGGGCATCGACTAGCTTTTGTAATGGCAATTTACAACAAGACATTTTGAGTGTTGTTGGAACTCTAGTGATTTCGGTTTATTGTGGTAACCATAACCTCTTAGGTTTAGCCTTGGACCTTGATCCGGGATGAATAGAGCGAATACAAAGTAATTATGTCCAATCTTAGAGTCCAGCGACTCATCTTCGAGAATATTTCTTCTTCTACATATCTTTTGATTATCGATTCGAGATCAAATAAGTTGTATCGAGCTAGGCTCCTTCGAGGATTCAAGTCCGACAGACTAGATCACACATTTTCGAAGCCTGCAAATGGCTAAGTATCGAGTTTGATAGATGCCTGTTTATGCCAATATCTGATAAACGATGGGATTAATATCCCGTCAGTGTTTGACTTAGTTGCCTTGCAGTATTAGGATATTAAGTTTGCTTTGGCGTCAGTAAGATAGCGCTTAATTCTACTTAGCGTCAGTCAATCTTCGAGCCAACAGGGCACTTCCCAGGGCTGAAAATGACTTAGTATTGGGTCCATTTACTACTTAATTAGGGTATTCGATGAATACCGATGATGATTACCTTCAAACAGTGATGGATTATGTTCACTAGGGTTGTAAAGATGTTAGATCCACTTTGGCGTCAGTTAGATTCTGCTTAGTTCTACTTGGTTTCAGTCGATCTTTGAGCCAACATGGCACTTCCCAGGGCTGAAAATGACTAAGTACTGGACCTTTTTACTGCTTAATTAGGGTATTCGGTGATTAGAAAAGTGAATAACATCGTTGTGGTGCATTATTACGGTGTTTCAGATCATGGAGAAACTAAGTTCCTCTCTTGTCGTCGGTCAAATTCTGCTTAGTTTTACCCACTTTCGGTTGATTTATGCTCTTACAAGAGGATTTTCGGACTTGCTAATATGGTTAAGTGTTGGTCATTTCTGATTAAATCACTGATTCGGGCCGTTTAACGTTGACTGTTGGAAGATCTGATCCGGGGGATGGACAGAGATCGATAATGTGTGTCTATGAGCAATAGTACGATGAAGAGGTGGACCACATCGAAGGCGGGCCACACCACGAAATTCTCAGGCATGGGAAGACCGTCCAGACGCATGTGAGAGTTTTGTGGGTGCATGTGCCCTGAGGTGGGCGCATGCTCACCCCTCCCGGGAGCATGTGCCCAAATTAGACACAGAGAGAGATTCCAGCTCCCGGGTGCATGTGGCATAGCACATGCGCCTGGGGTGGATCAGTGGGCGTATGTCCCCTGAGGACTTGGCCATTTTTCATCTTTTTCAGGCCATAGGGAGTGGGCGCATGCCCCTCTACATTGAATGAGAAATCTCACACTTAGCCATTTTTCGACTTCTCCAGGCAAAAGGAGGTGGGCGCATGTCCTTCAAAAAATGTGAGAAAACTCCACTACTTAGAACATTTTTTGAATTTTTCGGCCAAGAAGAGGTGGGCGCATGTCCCTCTACAAAGTGGAAAAACTCCACTACTTAGAACATTTTCGGATTTTCCCCCTTTCTCTCCCTCTGCATTCGGACTCCGGTTGGAAAATCATTTTCCGGCGAGGGATTCTAGCGAGGAAATCCTTTCCGAAGAAGCGATCAGGTAAGGGAAGACGGAGCGGGTGAATGTTACCTCTTGCATCTCTCTGAGGTCGTCCGAGGATGATGTTGCTTATGGTTATCAAGTTGACCTACTATTTATAGTAGTTTAATCGGGTTCGGGTCTGGGCTAATGGATATTGGTGAGCGCATGTGATTCTGGAAGGATTTTCGAGTGCATGTGCTGGGTGAATTTGGTTGGCGCATGTTGCTGCGCGCATGTAATTTCAGGCCGGACGCATGTGATTTCAGGTCGGGCGTATGTCCCAAAACTTTGCTTTTCCGGACGATTTTCGAGAGAATTTTCAAGAGGGATTGTCCCGGGCGCATGTGGCTGGAGCATGTAGTTTTGGAGCTCCCACATGTCCCTCTTGGGAATGCAATTTCTTCACTACTTAAGACTATTTTAGGATCCCGCACTTTGCAAGAGAGAAATGGCTTCCAAACTTAGAATATTTCAGGATTTCAGGCTCCAACGGGCGACCCTTCCAAGGACAGGTACCCTTTCGGGGACCGAAGTCACTGACGCCAAGCCGCTTTTAAGCTCTCATCGACCTATCAAATGAATGGGATGGGGTGTGGAGGATCAGATTTTGCAAACTTTGGTAGTCGTTTCCTAATTTGGAACCTCTAGGTCGGCTCTTCTTATAGGAACTTCACTCCGGGAAACATGAAAATACGCACCGCATGACATTCAAACTTTCTAGTTAAGGGTTTTTGGGCATTTCGGGTCATTTGGTGGCAATACGCATGTCCAGTTCTCTTTCGAAATAGTATTTGTAGGCTTTCAGATCCTTTCAGTCAGCTCCAAACAGGGGCAAAACATATTTCGAGGTGCGGAGTTAAGGATATGCTCTGCGCAGCATTCAAACTTGCTAGTTAAAGGTTTTTGGGTATTCCGGATCATTTGGTGGCAATACACATGTCCAGTTCCGGTCTGAAATGATATTCATAGATTTTGACTATGATAGCATTTTCTGGGTATTTCCCAGCCCTGAAATTAATCTGAATTGTTGTAGATGGACTACCGTTATGTTATTTTATTATGGGTGCAAATTTGAGCCCCAACACCCATCCCGAACAAGCAAATACATGTATGCTAGATATGGACCCCATGATTTTATGTGAGCTGCCAAACAATAGCTCTTTCACCCTTCGCAATCTAGCTGCAGAGGCCCGCGTGACAGAGCGGTTCATTTTGGAGGCACGGTTCCAAAACAAAAGGCCAAGGCATGAGACAAAAGAGAGAATTAGAGTCAATATAAGAAAGAATCCTAGGAACCAGAAGCGACCGAATCCAAGATAGAAAATAAAATCAAGGCAGCAGAGATATGAAACAGGACAAGAGGTCTCAAAGAACATGACACATGACAATCGTTAAGCTAGGCAAGGTGAATGGGCCATACATGTTCGACGTCGTGGACTTTGTCCCAATTATGGACCAGTTGATTGAAGAAGGAGAACTGCTATTGCCGAAACTTGCTTGACCTAAAGAAGAAGGGTGAGTGGGCGATCCTAACTATTGTGAATGCCACCGGTTAGTGGGACATAAGACCGAAGACTGCCTTATCCAAAAAGGAAAAATTTAGCGGACGATAAATCAGGGCATCATCAACTTGAAGATCGAAGAACCCAGGAAAATCCCAATTAGCACAGCTTTAGTAAATACAACCCAAGAAAACATGCGCTCGAAGTCTTTGTTTCCTGAACTTGAATAACCATGAACACCCATGAGTGGATATGACAGGCTATAAAGTAGACAGGGGTGTACTTATGTTCATTCATGCATCTATTTCATCTATACGCTATTGTTAAAACTAGAAAATACGCAATGCAGTTTTTTTGTGTTTCCTTATTCTGGGGAATTTATGAGTATAGAGACATTCATAGACAATCATAAGCAATCACAAAGTACGCAAGATGAGGTATTGCAAGATAAATTTTATTTCAGAGATTTTGAATTCTTGTACATTCCAGGCCGTGATCAACACAAGTCCTTAATTAATTCAATGAATGATCACCCTTGATTAAAAGGCAAAGGTAAATGTATGCAAGCGTCTTAGATGAATTAAATAAAGCAAATGAGGAAGTATCAATGTAAATCATGCATGCCATAGAGAACATAGAGATTTTTACGTGGAAACCCTTGCGGGAGAAAACCACGGCACAAAGCGACAAAACTCCACTATGAATAATGTTTGTACAATAGATAGAGTATTCGAGAAAAGGCCCAGATAAATCGAGTGTTCGCTTCCCCAAGTGTAGGGTTGTGATGTAGTAATAATCTCGGTAAGACCGAGGTCGATCCACAGGGACTTGTGTAGGAATTCACAAAACACTTCCAATGGTCTCTACTTAAGAGTTAACTAAACAGATTTTAGGAAATTGATGTAGATAGATGCTTTGAATTAAATCGAATGTAATCAATAATAAAAAGGCACTAGGGGTTCAAGGATCCACTTGTAGCAATCCTTGATGCTCAATTTGCTGTGGTTTCTCACTTTCTCAGCTAGAATCGAAATTAAGTTCTATCTAGCCGGATGATGGAGCAGTTAATACAAACAATCTGTCATATGCATGATTCATGTACATGATTCTCTCAATTCAAGCTAGGACTTGAGCACACTCAATTGCATAGGTCAATCCTAATTCTAATAGGTTAAGATCATAATCATAATCATCATTAAACTCTGTCACTAAGCATAATTAGATCATGATTTGAACTTGATCCAAATCACATACACAATCTCACATAATCCAGAAATTATAGAAAAATAGACTTTTGGTATGAAGTTCCCACATGAGGATCATAGATAGAGCATATTGAATCCAATTCCTTGGATCATACAGGTCTAGACTAGCTCAAAATAATTAAGAACTCAAGCAATTCTTCTAAACATCCATGAGCCATCATAAGATTAAGAAAAACTACTTATCACTTTATTTAAACTTCAAACCATTGTTCTTCACTAATAATCTAACTTGAAGCCAAATCAAACGAACTGAAATATCTTAGATTCACTACAAGCTTCACCTCTTAGCCCTAGCTAAGAGGTTTAGCCGTTCATGATCCAAGGAAACATGAAAACAACTAAACAAAGCATAAAACTAGAAAAGCAAACTAGGAGGAGTTGTGGAACTCCGAATCCGACTTCCGCCTTCTCCCATCGTGCTCAATCTCTTCTAGGATGCCATAGGAAGGAGCCCTAAGTCCCCTTTTATAGAATAGTACGAAGAGTTCTAGATTGCGCAAGAAATCCCGGACTACGCAGAGAAAATCAGAGCTTGTGGGACACGCTGTGTTACGTAGACGACCGGTCGCACGACTGGTCTCAAAAACGCAAAAACAATCTAATGAGTTTTTCAGAAATTCAACCCTAGGATTTTAATTCAAGGATCGGTCGCACGACCGGTTTGAGCAGTGGACGACTGGTCGTGTGACCGGTCATGGATGGTCTAGCAAGCTATGCAGTGTGGCCTCTTCTGTTGAGTGTTCGGACCAGTCGGACGACTGGTCTGGGCTATGGACGACCGGTCTTCAATGTATTCTTCTACTTTCTTTCTTCTCTCTTTTGCTTCTTTCTTCTATCCTTTGACGCTTGGTCTAGTGATCTTCAATGCTTGCAAATAGCATCTTTAAGCCTTCTCTTGATGAATCTTCTCTCTCATTTCTATAACCGCAAAACCATGCATTAGTTGGGTCTTTAATCTTGTATTTCAAGCATAGTTAGTGATAAAATGGGGTTAGAATATGCACATTTAAGAGCTCAACACACCCCCTAACCAGCATTTTACTAGTCCCGAGCAAAACATGCGTGAAACAAATTTCATTCTTCAAACCCAACTCTCCTTCAGAAACCATGTTTCTATATACTAAATGATATGCGAGTGCAGGAATCAGGAAAGTTTAGTAATAGAAGTTGAGACTTTAACCTTCTTATAACATAACAAGTACTTATATGAAATTCCCACTGATTGATTGATAAGTAGAAGAATCCAAACAATTTAACCTAGTGCGCTCGGTGAATGTTCATCTCATGGATTTCCAGTGTTACCTTCCTTGTGAATTACTTAAGGTATGGATTCAATGATGTATAGATAAACAACAAGCCTATGATAGGAATTTTTCTTACCGTCCTTCCGACGGCTTTCACACTACTTCCCATTTCCAGCTTTGGTTACAGGTAGACCATCCCCCGGTTAGTAATAGGTAGCCCTTTTCGGAATTTTCCACCATATTCTCCATCATTCCCATATTTTCATCCTTCCTTTCCGTTTTCTTTTTCATTAGATAGGATTTTTAAAAATCCATATCTTTCGTTATTTTCCCATGGACAAGGATGGACAAAGTACCCCGGCTTGGTTTCTCAACGCCTCAAATCCAAACTTAAGAAACTCACAATTCTACGTAATCCTTTCAAAGCGTGAGAATCGTGTAATGTGAACTAGGTGTAAAAGTGTTTAGAAATTCTATCAATCATAAAAATAGGAGAATTCACATATAAAACCAGTATCTTAGAGATTGTTAAAGGTATTCAACTGTAATTACTTTACTTTTCCTTTTTCTTATACTCACACCATCCCAAATGCATAGAAACAAAGTTTTCTAATGGAGTTTTGAATTTTGAAAAATTGAAAAAGTTCCTACATAATTGCTCGAGATGTTACAAAACACTGGATTCATCCTAGTGATCCTACACTCCCAACCAAATCTTGCATTGTCCTCAATGTAAGAGATATGCAATGAGCAAAACATGAGAACAATTCGAAAATAAAGGGGAGAGAGCAATGATAGTACCTGAGAAAATGAAAAGTGGAATTTTACCTCCTTCTAACAAACCTATGAAAAAGTAAACAAAAGCACCAAAATCCTAATCCTAACTACTTGTTAGAACTAGGAAAAAAAGTCAACTACTTGTCAGCAGTCCCTTTTTTCCTGTGTTTCATTATTCTGGGGGAATTCTGAGTATAGAGACATTCATAGACAATCATAAGCAATCACAAAGTGTACACAAGAGAGAGATATCGCAAGGCGAATTTTATTCCAGAGATTCTGAGATCTTTTACATTCCAGGCTGTGATACTGGTCACGAGCCTTTAATTACATCAACGGTTGATCACCCTTGATTGGAAGGCAAAAGACTAATCCGTTGGGGATTATGGTCTTGAGTTCATGGTCGTGTAGACCTTTGCTTTCTTGTTATGGACTGAGCCACATTTATTAGACACGCTGGATGTTTATGTCCCATTTTCTTTCGAATTGTCCGGGTTGAGAGACTGTCAGGATTCGAGTGGTGCAACTTTGGGCCCGCGCCTGTTACTGTGAACAGGTGACCACTGGAATACACGATCCTCAAATGTTGGTCGGCATAACCCAAGGCCCGCGCCCGTATTTTTATGACGGGTGACGTTAGGAGAGCACTTCGCAACGTTCCCGAACGAGGTTTTTAATCGAGTGGTGCAACTCTGGGCCCGCGCCTGTTACTGTGAACAAGTGACCGCTGGAATACACGAACATCGAAATGTTGGTCGGCATAACCTAAAGCCCACGCCTGTTACTGTGAACAGGTGACCTTAGGAAAGCAATCCGCAACTGCCTCATCAGTTCAACTGACGGACCCGTTGTCGATGGGTAGGGCATCGACTGTCTTTTTATAGTGGCAATCCATAGCAGGATGTTTCAAGCTTAGTTAGAACTCTTTGTTTGTGGTTTCTCATGGTAGCCATAACCCCTTCGGTTTAGCCTCGGACCTCTATCCGGGATGAATAGAGCTTTTTACAGCAAAATAAATGTATTTCTTCTGGAGTCGGGCGACTCGTCTTCGAGAACATTCTTTCTTCTGAGTATTTTCAATGATCTATTTGGGATCAAATAGGCTTTATCGAGCCAAGATCTTTTGAGGGTTTCAATATTCAATAGGCTGGATCGGCCGTTTCCGATGCCTGCAAACGACTTAGTATAGGGTCCGATGGGTACCCACATATGCCCTTTTTTTTATGAATAATGGGGATCGGTGCCCCATAAATGCTTAACTCGACTGTTGGATAGCCTGAGTACTTCAGCTTTGCCTCGGCGTCTTTTGAGATCGCGGTTGATTTCATCTGACATCGGTCAATTTTCAAGCCAACAAGGCACTTCCCAAGGCTGAAAATGACTAAGTAGTGGACCTGCTTGCGGTCTGATTAGGGAAATCAATGAATATTATCGATAACTGTCTTTGAATAGGGGTGGATTACGTCCATGAAGATCGCGGTGTGATCGCGTTTCGATTTGCTTAGCAGAAGTCGATTTCCGGGCCAACATGGCACTTCTCAGGGCTGGAAATGACTAAGTAGTGGACCTGTTTGCAGTCTAATCATGGAAATCGGTGAATATTATTGATGACCATCTTGGAACAGGGGTGGATTATGTCCACGAAGATCGCGGTGCGATTGCGTATCGATTTGCTTAGCAGAAGTCGATTTTCGGGCCAACAGGGCACTTCCCAGGGCTGAAAATGACTAAGTAGTGGGCCTGTCGACCTCTTGATTAGGGTATTCGAGGGTCCTGAGATTGGATAACCTTGTCATGGTGCATGATTATGGTGTATCATGTCATGTAGAAGAAAAGTTTCCCTCTCGGGCTCGGTCCAATTCCGCCCGATTCTTCTCGTTTTCGGCCGTTTTCGGCTCTTTCGGAGGGATTTCTGGAGTTGCCAAATTGGCTAAGTGTTGGTCATTTTGGACCAAAATAATGATTTGGGCCACTTATCATTGACCGTTGGAGAATCTGATCCAGTGGATGGATAAATCTCATCGAGACGCATCTAGGAGAAGTGGTTTCATAAAAATCCGATCCCGGACGAAAGTGGGGGGCACGATCGAAGGCCCATCCCTCCAACTAGCATCCAGGCGCATGGAGGGGGGTATGCAGGCATATGGGGTGCTAATGCAGACTCATGTGGTGTTGGTAGAGTTGTTAAGCGCATGTGGTAGGGAGCCGGGCGCATGTCCCATCTCCCGGGCGCATGTGGCCCTGTTTTTCCTGAAAAAATGAGAAACGGGAAGCAATCCCGGTGCATGTGGTGGTGCACATGCGCTTGGACCTAAGGAGTGGGCGCATGTCCCTTGTGGACTTAGTGGATTTTAGGTTTTTTCGGTGGGAAAAGCCGGCACATGTGGTGGAATAAGTCGGCGCATGTGGGGGATAAGCCGACGCATGTGCCCAACACAGAAAAATTTCAAGATTTTCCTCCGAACTTGGGATTCCGACGAGGAAATCCCTTTTCGGCGAGGGATTTCGGCGAGGAAATCCACTCCGGCCAAGGCATCTGGGAAGGGGAAACAAAGCGAGCGCATGTGGTGCTTACATCGCTCTGAGGTCGGCAGGGGATGATCTCGTGCTGATGGAATGAAGTGACATCGCTACTTATAGGGGGTAATCGGGTTCGGGTCTGGTCCTACGGGTATTTCTTGGCGCATGTGGTAGAAAACAAGTTAAGCACATGTGGAGAAAACACATCAGGCGCATGTGGTGGATCCGAGCGCATGTCCTTTGCCGGCGCATTTTTCGGCGCTTTCCGGAAAAGCATTGAATTCACTCTCTTTCATCAATAGGGTGCAGGCGCATGTGGTGGGAGCCAGGCGCATGTCCTTTGCCGGTGCTTTCCCACTACTTAGCCAGATTTTCAGGATTCCAGCACTTAGAAAATTTTAGGATTTCAGCTCCGACGGGAGACCTCCAAAGGATAGCTACTTTTTTTAGACATGCACTCACTGTCACCAAGCTACTTCTAGGCTAGGATTGATCTCCTGAATGAACGGGGTGGGGTGTGGAAGTCCAGATGTTGCCAATTTTGGTACTTCCTAATTTGGAGCCTCCGGGTCGGCTTGTCGTATGGGAACGTTGTTCCGGGGAGCGCGCGCATGGAAATATGCATCATAATGCCTTCAAACTTGCTATTTAAGGGTTTTGGGGTGCTCTGAATCATTTGGCGGTGAAGCGCATGTCCAGTTCCACTCTAAAATAGTAGCTGTAGGCTTACGGACCCTTTTTGGTTAGCTCCAAGCAGGGACGAAACGCATTTCGAGGTACGCCGGTAAAAATATGCACCTGATGACTTCGAAACTTGCAAGTTAGGGGTTTTTGGACATTCCGGACCATTTGGCAGTGAAGCGCATGTCCAGTTCCGCTCCGAAATGCTGTTTACAGATTTTGGTCACTATCGAGCGATTAGGGTTGTGCTGGCGTTTGCAGGGCTTTTTCGGCCTCAAAACTGATCCAAATCATTGTCAATAGACCACGGGATATTGTTTTACAATGGGTGCAAATTTGAGCCCCAACACTACTCTATACCTCCATCAGACTAGGAGATCAAACATCTTGATACAGAGGATCAGTCCGAGGTATGAACATACCTTCTGAAGAAAACTTCTCAAAGAATGGCTTTAATCGCTGACCATTCGCCTTAAAGATGTTGCCGTTCCTTGGATTCAACAACTCGACGGTCCCATATGGGTAAACCGTTTGTACAATGTAGGGGCCGGTCCATCGAGATCTCAATTTCTCCGAAAATAAATGTAAGCGAGAATTATACATAATGACTTTTTGATTAATCGTGAAGGTCTTGCGAAGAATGTTTTTATCATGGAACACCTTCGTCTTTTCCTTGTAAATTCTCACATTTTCATATGCCTCGTTTTGGATTTTCGTAAGTTCATTCAATTGAAGTTTGCGTAACAAGCTTGCTTTGTCAGAATCAAAATTCATCTTCTTTATCGCCCAATATACCCTATGTTCCATTTCCACGGGCAAGTGACAAGCTTTCCCATAGACAAGTCTATAGGGAGACATTCCAATGGGGGTCTTAAAAGTGGTATGGTAAGCCCAGAATACATCGGTAAGTCGAAGCGACCAATACTTGCGATCGGGGTTTACTGTTTTCTCCAAAATATGTTTAATATCCCTATTGGATATCTCAGCTTGTTCACTTGTTTGTGGGTGATAGGGAGTGCTCACTTTGTTCTTTACACCATATTTCTTCATTAAGGCTTCGAATGGCCGATTATAAAAGTGAGACCCTCCACCACTAATGATGAATCGAGGTGTTCCAAACCGGGAAATGATGTTTTCTTTTAAGAGACGAATGACTGTTTTATGGTCATTGTTCCGGCATGGAATTACCTCGACCCATTTTGAAACATAATCTACGGCAAGCAAAATATACAAATTTCCAAAAGAAGATGGGAATGGTCCCATGAAATCGATGCCCCAATACTCAAAAATTTCGATTGGTAAGATGGGATTGAGTGGCATCATATTTCTATGGGAGATTCCTCCCAATTTCTGACAAGGCTCACATATTTTACAAAACTCATGGGTGTCCTTGAACATGGTGGGCCAATAAAACCCACATTGCAGAATTTTACTGTGGTCTTCTTAGCCGAAAAGTGGCCACCACACGCCTGAGAATGACAAAAAGAGATGACACTGTGTTGCTCATCATCCGGCACACATCTCCTTATAATTTCATCGGGACAATACTTGAATAAGTAAGGATCGTCCCATAGGAATTTCCTCACTTCGTTGAAGAACTTATCTTTATCTTGCTTTTTCCAATGTGTTGGAGTTGTACTTGTAGCAAGATAGTTAGCAATGTTCGCATACCATGGCAATTGGGAGACTTTAAAAAGTTGTTCATCAGGGAACATGTCATTGATCGCGGTCGTCTCAGGGGAATCGGTGAGAACAAGTTGAGAGAGATGGTCAGCCACTACGTTTTCTACTCCTTTCTTATCGCGTATTTCTATGTCAAATTCTTGGAGTAGGAGGATCCATCGTAACAAACGTGGCTTAGCATCCTTCTTAGAGAGAAGGTACTTAAGCGGGGCATGGTTGGTGAATATGATGATCTTGGATCCAATCAAGTAGGACCTAAACTTGTCCAAGGAAAAAACTACGGCTAAAAGTTCTTTTTCTGTAGTAGTGTAGTTTGCTTGAGCTGAGTTTAAGGTTTTACTTGCATAGTAGATAACACATGGCTTCTTCTCTTTTCTTTGGCCTAGCATAACCCCAATAGCGTAATCGCTCGCATCGCACATAATTTCATAAGGAAGGCTCCAATCAGGTGGTTGCATTAGGGGAGCATATGTCAACATACCTTTAAGTTTTGTAAAGGCATTTTGACACTCCATTCCACTCAAATGAGTTCTCCTTTTGAAGTAGGTTACATAAAGGACGAGAGAGTGAATTTAAGTCCTTTATGAACCGTCTATAAAATCCGGCGTGTCCCAAAAAGGACCGCACATCTCGTACGCTCTTGGGTGGTGGAAGGTTAGAGATAAGATCAATTTTAGCTTTGTCCACCTCGATTCCATTTTGTGAGATGATGTGACCAAGTACAATCCCCTTTTGAACCATGAAGTGACATTTCTTCCAATTCAACACAAGGTTCTTCTCTTCACATCTTTTCAATACAGATTTCAAGTGCATAAGGCACTCATCAAAGCTACAACCAAATACTGAGAAATCATCCATGAAGACTTCGAGAATTGTCCCCACCATGTTAGAAAAAATACTAAGCATACAACGCTGAAAAGTGGCAGGGGCATTACATAATCCAAATGGCATCGTTCAATAGGCGAAAATGCCGAATGGACATGTGAATGTTATCTTCTCTTGGTCCTCTAGGGCGATCTCTATTTGGTTATACCCTGAATAGCCATCAAGGAAGCAAAAATGGGAATGACCCACCAACCTTTCTAAAATTTGATCAACAAACGATAGGGGGGAGTTGTCTTTCCTCGTAACTGTGTTTAGCTTCCTGTAGTCAATGCACATTCTCCAAACGGTAGTGACTCTGGTTGGTACGAGTTCATTATTGGCATTGGCTATGATGGTTATTCCGGATTTCTTAGGTACTACTCGAGTTGGGCTCACCCAATGACTATCGGATATTGGGTAAATGATACCCACATCAAATAGTTTCACCACTTCGGCCTTAACCACCTCCTTCGTGTTTGGATTGAGGTGTCTTTGTGGTTGCCTAGATGTCTTCGCATTCTCCTCAAGGTGTATGCGATGAGTACAAATCAGTGGGTCTATGCCTTTGAGATCTGCAATCGACCATCCAAGGGCACTCTTATGCCCTATTAGAGTGGCTATTAGCCTACTCTCTTGTTCCTCATCCAAGTGGGAAGAAATCACCACCGGATATGTCTCATCTCGACCTAAATATACATATTTCAAATCACTTGATAATGGTTTTAGGTCGAGTGTTGGTGCCTTGATATTGGATGGGAGGGGCTTGTTCTCGTTTAAGGGTAAAGGCTCAAATAATGCCCTTCATCTTTTGTTATCAAGTACCGGCATCACATCTAAAATGGCATTCATCTCTTGTATTGTGTCATCATTTACCTCATGAGAGTGGGCCACACATGCCTCCAAAGGGTCAGAATGTAATGTTTCAATCAAATTTATCTCATGAATGATTCAATCAAAGGGGAATGTATCCTCCATGAATGATTCAATCAAATTTATCTCATGGATCTTGTCATGAACTACGTGTGGTTGTTTGCATAAATCAAATATATTCAGCTCGAGTGTCATATTTCCAAAGGACATTTGTACAAGCTCGTTTCTACAATTGATAATCGCATTTGAAGTAGCTAGAAAAGGGCGGCCAAGTATGACAGGAATTTGAGCACCGGTACCTATCACAGGATGTGTATCCAAGACAATAAAGTCTACCGGGTAGTAGAATTTATCAACCTGAACTAAAACATCCTCAATCACTCCTCTCGGTATACAAATAGATCTATCAACAAGTTGGAGTGTGGTTTTGGTGGGTTTCAATTCACCTAACCCAAGTTGTTCATAAACTGAGTATGGAATGAGCTTAACACTTGCCCCTAAATTGAATAAGGCTTGTTTAATCCGGTAGTCTCCTATGATGCATGAGATGGTTGGACTACCCGGATCCTTGTATTTTTGGGGCACCTCTTGTTTGATAATAGCATTCAAATTCTCAGTCAAAAGTACTTTGTTATAAACATTGTGTTTCCTTTTGACTGTACACAATTCCTTTAGAAATTTGGCATAGGATGGTATTTACTTTATAGCATCCAACAACGGGATGTTGATCTTCACTTGCTTAAAAACCTCTAAAATTTTCAGGTTTTTGTCTAAAGGTTTGGGTGAAATCAACCTTTGGGGAAACGGGGCAACCAGCTTGTATTGCCTTTTCGGTTCTTTCTCTTGTGGTGTGTTGTTCGGGCTATCATCCTGTTTGGAATTTTTCGGATCATTAGGCTTTGGGGCTTTCACCGAATTAGATTTATCGATTATTTTCCCACCTCTCAAGGTGGTGATAGCTTGAACATGCTCCGTATGTTGGGAGGATGATGTTGGGAGGATGACCTTGCGTCTTGTATCTCAAATTGGGTTCATGGGTTAGGAAGAGGTTGGGCTGGAAGTGTGCCTTTCTCCCTAATACTGAGATGAGCTTCAACTCTAGCCATTGAGGTTTTTAAGTCATTAATGGCATGAGATGAATTTTGATTGAATTTCAGTTGCTCTTGCATGAACCCATATATTTTCACAGAATTAGTCTTGTTATATTCATCTTGAACCGATACGAATGCACCCAACATCTCCTCTAGCATAGCTTTTGGTGTAATGACTAGGGATGGACCTCGTAGAGGTTGAGCTTGAGGGGTATTGTTTGCATTCGCAGTGGGTCCATTCCTCCAACTGAAGTTGGGATGGTTCTTCCAACTAGAATTATACGTGTTTGAGTTTGGAGCACTAAATGTCCATTGATAACTGTTTATGGCATCTGATTGTTCTTGTAAGATATCTTGGACTGCTGAAATTGTGGGACAATCTTGTGTTGCATGTTGATTTTCGGCACAAATTCCACAAACAGTTTCAACGTCTTTTGAGTTGATCGTCTCTCCTTTCTTCAATTCCATGGCCACAACTTTTCTTGTGAGGCTAGCCACACGTGCACTTATATTATCTTCTTCTGAGAGGACATAAATTCCTCTTTTTTCCTTTTGTTGGCTTATCTTGGGATTTGTTGGTCTAAATGTATCCCAAGACTGTGCATTCTTGGCCAATTCATCAAAATAGTCCCATGCTTCCTCGGCTTTCTTATTCATGAATTCCCCATTACACATCATCTCTACGAATTGGCGCATGGATGAAGTCAGTCCTTCGTAGAAAAAACTTATAACCCGCCAAATTTCGTAGCCATGATGTGGGCATGCATTTAACAAGTCCTTGAACCTCTCCCAACATTGGAAGAAGGTCTCGTCCTCCTTTTGGACAAAATTCATGATAAGGCGCCTTAACATGTTCATTTTGTGAGTAGGGAAGAACTTTTTAATGAACTCCCTAAACATCTCAGTCCATGTGCCAATTGATCTTGGCCTTAATGCATGAAGCCAACCTTTAGCTTTCTCTTTAAGGGTAAAATGAAATAATTTGAGTCTCACTACATTATCGGTAACATTTGCAAAGTGCATTGTGGCTATCACCTCATCAAACTCTTTAAGATGTTGATAGGCACTTTAACTGTCTAGTCCATAGAATCTCGGGAGGAGTTGGATTACTCCCGGTTTCAAATCTATGTTCCTTGCATTTTGTGGAAAAACTATGCATGAGGGAGTGCTCGCTCTTGCTGGTTGCAAGTAATCACGTAATGTTCTGGGTTGGGGAACATTCTCAACCACATTCTCTCCTGTTTCGGTTTGGTTTTGGCCTAGATTTTGATTGGCCATAGGATTGGGTTGATTTATAGCCATACTTTTAGACAAATTGGAGAATTTAAATGTCTCTTAGCACGTGGTTCTCTATCAATTCTTTCAACTATTCCCCCTTCACTAATGAGTCGGTTATTAGAATCCCGAGCCCAATGTGGCATGCAATTCCTAAAAGAATGAAATAAGAAAGAAGAATTCTTCCTTCCTTTACTTCTCTCTCAGACCGAAGCACAAGGTGTCTTGCAATGGCTCAGCTAGAAGCAAGGATAGAAACCGATTTCTCTTGGTCAATAGGGGTTCAGAGAACTCCCCACCCACTCTTTGAATCTTTTGAGAAAAGTGCAGAAAAATAAGAAAGATGAATAGAGTTGAGAAGAGAATCTCTGAGCACAAGGTGATCCAAGACGGCAGTGCCGACCAATAGGAACCAAGGCGGCTCAAGGCCAACCTATCAGAGATCCAAAAAGGAGTCTCCACCCACTCTACAAGAGACGAATGTGATAGAATGAATAGGGGAAGAAGAAGAGTAGGGTTGGAATGATAAAAACCTGATTTGAGAACTTAAGATGCCTAACTTCTTCTTCAACTTCCTAAAATCCCTGAAAAAGAAAAAAATCAAAATAAAACAAAATAAGTTAGTACAAGAGTCCTAAAAATCTCAAATAGAGACTGTTTTCAGAAATTTTGTGAAAAACCGTCAAAGTCCCCGGCAACGGCGCCAAAAACTTGTTCGCTTCCCCAAGTGTAGGGTTGCGATGTAGTAATAATCTCGGTAAGACCGAGGTCGATCCACAGGGACTTGTGTAGGAATTCACAAAACACTTCCAATGGTCTCTACTTAAGAATTAACTAAACAGATTTTAGGAAATTGATGTAGATAGATGCTTTGAATTAAATCGAATGTAATCAATAATAAAAAAGCACCAGGGGTTTAAGGATTCACTTCTAGCAATCCTTGATGCTCAATTCGCTGTGGTTTCTCACTTTCTCAACTAGAATCGAAATTAAGTTCTATCTAGCCGGATGATGGAGCAGTTAACACAAACAACTTGTCATATGCATGATTCATGTACATGATTCTCTCAATTCAAGCTAGGGCTTGAGCACACTCAATTGCATAGGTCAATCCTAATTCCAATAGGTTAAGATCATAATCATAATTATCATTAAACTCTGTCACTAAGCATAATTAGATCATGATTTGAACTTGATCCAAATCACATACACTATCCCACATAATCCAGAAATTCCAGAAAAATAGACTTTTGGTATGAAGTTCCCACATGAGGATCATAGATCTAGAGCGTATTAAATCCAATTCCTCAGATCATACAGGTCTAGACTAGCTCAAAATAATTAAGAACTCAAGCAATTCTTCTAACCATCCATGAGCCATCATAAGATTAAGAAAAACTACTTATCACTTTATTTAAACTTCAAACCATTGTTCTTCACTAATAATCTAACTTGAAGCCAAATCAAACGAACTGAAATATCTTAGATTCACTACAAGCTTCACCTCTTAGCCCTAGCTAAGAGGTTTAGCCGTTCATGATCCAAGGAAACATGAAAACAACTAAACAAAGCATAAAACTAGAAAAACAAACAAGGAGGAGTTGTAGAATTCTGAATCCGACTTCCGCCGTCTCCCAGCGTGCTCAATCTCTTTTAGGATGCTTTAGGAAGGAGCCCTAAGTCCCCTTTTATAGAATAGTGCGAAGAGTTCCAGATTGCGCAAGAAATCCCGGACTGCGCAAAGAAAATCGGAGCTTGTGGGACACGCACTGTTACGCAGACGACCGGTCGCATGACCTGCCTGAGCTCCTGGACGACCGGTCGCACGACCGGTCTCAAAAATGCAAAAACAGTCTAGTGAGTTTTCCAGAAATTCAACCCCAGGATTTTAATTCAAGGACCGGTCGCACGACCGGTCTGAGTAGTGGACGACCGGTCGTGGATGGTCCAGCAAGCTATGCAGTGTGGCCTCTTCTGTTGAGTATTCGGATCGGTCGGACGACTGGTCCAGGGCTATGGACGACCAATTGGACGACCGGTCTTGAGTGTATTCTTCTGCTTTCTTTCTTCTCTCATTTTCCTCTTTCTTCCATCCTTTGACGCTTGGTCTAGTGATCTTCAATGCTTGTAAATAGCATCTTTAAGCCTTCTATTGATGAATCTTCTCTCTCATTCCTATAACCACAAAACCATGCGTTAGTTGGGTCTTTAATCATGTATTTCAAGCATAGTTAGTGATAAAATGGGGTTAGAATATGCACATTTAAGAGCTCAACATCGAGCAGGTGACTAAATCATCGGGGACTATAGTCTTTGAGTTTGTGGTCATAGAGACCAGTATAGTTTTGTTATGGACTGAGCCATCATTTTAGACAAGCCGAATGTCTATGTCCTGTGCCCTTTTGGGTTGGTCAGGGTCGAGAAATCATCAAGGTTTTTAATTGAGCTGTACATTGCTGGGTCGTCTTCTCGTATTTTTCTGACGGGTAGTGAAAAGTGCCTAATATTGTATAATTAACCTTAGATATTTAGAGTATTATCATTGTTTTCTAGTTAATTATCCCTTATTAGATGTGTTTTTGCCATTCAGGTGGGTGATAAATGGAGGCTGAAGGACATATGAGCCAATCAGGACGTTTTAGGGCCAAAAAGTGATCAAGATCAAGTGTGAGATGGTCTTGCAGGAAATCAAACCGTAAAGATAAAAGATAGATCATATTCTACGGTGGACCACACCACAACCACTTATTTAGAAATTCAGGTTGTGTATGATCGTGATTGGGCGATCACATAGGTTTGGACAATCATGATTGGATGTCCACATGTTGGGCCAACCGTGCATCAAGCAAGTGGAAACATTTCCACCATCACACGTAAAGTGACCAGGTCTCAGCTCTCACACGTGCCAGCATGGAGAAGGCTTCTACCTTTTTCACACGTCCAGTAAAGTGGGCCATGCTTTCCACTGTATTATATTAGCAAAGTGGACCCCACATCATGTTTGGTAGCCAAGGACATCTCAGGAAATTCCAGCCGTCCACAATCATCCATGACCAGCATACGGTGGATGTTCTACTCACGTGCAATGTCCAGCACCCATGCACCCCACAACCAGCTATGGAGATCATCAAGACCGTCCGTCCATCCCTCCAGGGCCACCTTCATTCCACGTGCAGCCATCTGCAAGCTACTAGAGCCAACACGTCCATCACGTGCTGATCTTCCAGTGGGTGCCACCTTCATCTCCACTTCCAGCACACGTGCTAGTGCAGATCAGTCATCCATTTGTTCATCCATCTCCATAATCAAGCAAAGTAGGTGGACAATAGCAACGAACAACGCCTGCATAACCATCCATCAGCCAAATGGGTTGTCCAACGTCCAGCAATGGATAGTTTTCCTCATCAAGCACCGTCCATTAGCTGAAGATCAGCACCTGCATCACGATAGGAGGACATTCCAACGGTCAACAACAACTACACGTTCCAGATGACCGTCCATTCTCTAGCCATTAATCAAATCCTAGACACGGACCCATCATTTCCATCAACCGTTCATCATCAACAGCTATGAAGGGACTCTCCATGTCATTCTTCACCACGTGTACAGTGGCCTTCAATCCATAGTAGTGGGTGGACCCCACATCTCACCTGCATCAAATCCAGCCATCAAAGTGGACTCCACTGTTTGTATGTGCAACAGTGTGCACGTGCAAGTAAAAGGGGGCAGCTGATCACGTGTCCATAGCATCAACGGTGGAAGCCTCGATCTCCAGCACACGTGTAAGTTAGAGGAACTCCAGCCGTCCAAGCTTCAGCACCTTCAGCTCCTTCAATCCACCGTCCACTTCACCTTCAACCATCCATCACGTGCAGCCCTTCCACCAGTAACTAGAGGATCAATCTCCACCGCCCATCGTTCACATACAACAACAATATTGGATGGCCACCGATCCTCATGTGCATCGTCCAGCAGAGGTGGACTTCTTTCCACTCCTTCGATTCACCATCCATCCACCAGTTAGAAATTCTAGCCGTCCAATCCAATGGAGGGCAGCAATCAGTGTCCATCCATTGTTCACTTCCATCAACAGCACATGTGGAGCACTAGTCCACTCCTTCATGGCCGCTGATCATCACACGCTCTAGCTCCATCACATGAAGCGTCCAAGCGTTGTGGATCCCACATTCATCTGACGTGTAATAGGACTCCTAATCCATCAACGGTCAGGCGCAACTCCACGTCCAGCAACTGTTTCAAACAGGAACCAGTCCACCATCTTCCACCGCATTCTCCACTGCGCCAGCAGCCAACAGATGGAGATGCTCTCTCCATTCCCAGCTTTCCAACATCACCAACAAATTTAGCTGATGGAGATGTTTTCACTTCATCTTCCTACCAATAACAAGCATGATGGAGATCAAATCCTACCTTGCACCGTCCATGGCCAGCAATGGAGAACCACCCCCGACTCTCACGTGCAGACCAAACAATGGAGGAGCTCTCTCTCTCTCTTCTTTCCCCACACATGTGTAATGCTATCATGCCACCTCACCACTCCAAGCCTAACTCCAAGCCCAAACCTAAAGAAAAATCACTTCTAGGCTTGGAGTACTTTCCATGCCACATAGTTTTGGAGTGCCACATGTCATCCCAAGCCTCACTCCAAGCCCAAACCTAGCGAAAAATTCGTCCTATGCTTGGAGTGCCACCTAGGCTTGGAGCCTCTCAAAAAGCTATAAAATGAGCTTCACTCCTTCTTATTCTCATCATTCCACAATCCAAATTCCTCTCCTCTCCTCTCTTTTTTCTTTCTTTCTTAATTTTGTAGTGTAGAGTAGTTTTTCCTTTATAGAAAATTTAGTCTTCCATTGTTGTATGGTTGGCTAAACCTTTAGCTAAGGCTAGGGGTGAAGCCTTTGAAAAAATTTACAAGCTTTGGTGTTTTTGGTTCAACATTGTGTGGTGTAAATGTTGGAGTTCTCTTTAGTTAATTGGTTTGGTTATCCACCTCGACAGACGCTATTGTTGTGCACGACCCTTGATCCATCTTCGACTCCGGGCACGTTGGATGCTTGGATTCTGATGCGCATCAATTAGCTAGTTCATGATCGGTAAAGTCTTTTGATCCATCGTCGACTCCGAGCATGATGGATGCTTTGAATTTCCTGTGGTCATCAAGCTAGTGTAGGTAAAGTTATCGATCTGTAAAATCCCTTGATCCATTGTAGACTCCGGGCACGTTTGATGCTTTGAATTCCCTGCGATTGATAGACGAGATCTTAATGGTTGGATTGATTAATCAAAGCCTCCCATCTTGTAAGTATGCATTTGATTGTATGAATTTGTGATCTAAGTGATTGACTTTTTGGTAAAGTTGTGCTGATCTGTATAATTCCTTGATCCATTGTCGACTCTGGGCATAATAGATGCTTGAAATTCCCTGTGATCAACTAACGAGTGCTTGATGGTCAAATCAATCGGTTCAGATCACCATCTTTTATGAAATATGCAAGTGGTTTAAACAGTTTCATCTTCCCATTGGAATAAATCTTCATTCGATTCCAGTTGAGTTATAGTTGAACCAATGAATTAAGCTTTGTGAACTTACAAAAGGTAGATCCCTAATGCCTTAACCCCTTTTTCTATTTTTGTCTTTTTATCTCACACGACTTGCTCCACTCTCGTGGATAATTCAGATTTCATCTATCCCACCTAAGCTAATTCCTCTAAGTGTTCTTAACCTCAATCTTTGTGGTTCGACCTCGGTCTTATCGAGTATTTTACTACTTCGCTACCTACACTTGTGTTATAGTTAAATTACGGTAATCGGAGGTTCTCGCGAGAATTCGAGTCGTGCGAGCACCCTTATAACAATATTCGACTTGCGAGCCCACCTGGTCGAGTCTCACACATTATACAAGTACGACAGACAGCTTTCGAGTCTTCAAGCCCTTATGGTCGATGATTGAATATTAGGAGAATGCGGAACATCTTTCTCGACTTGTGAGCAGCTCTACTCATGGTCATTAAAAAGGCGTCGCATCCCGTCATGCGAGCATCCTAGCTCGCGAGCATCTCCCATCATGCGAGCATCCTAGCTCGCGAGCATCTCCCGTCATGCGAGCATTCCCGGCTCACGAGCAGCTCCTGACATATTAATAGCCCCCGTCGTATGAGTAGCCTTGGTTTATGGTCTCTGGTAATGACGTACCTCAGCTTATAGTACCAGCAGTCCATATAGGCTGATTTTAGCTTTATATATAACTCCGAACTATGGAGGATCTCCATTAAGAGACGTAATCAGCTAGACGTCTGAAGTGTTTAGGCCACCCCCTTACCAAAGGATTAACACGATAAGCATCTTATCCCCTAAAACCAGCCGTGATCTTAACGGTTTGCGTAACAGATTGGATCACTTGGATCTATATAAATAGATGGTTCCATAGACGAGAGAGGTACACAATACACAATCTCTAAACTCCTAAATTGTTGGTTTCCTTTATAACCATACCCTATCTGACTTAAGCTTCGGAGGGCTAATGGCTGGACGCCGGCCACCCGTAGTTCTCCTTTATCTCTTTTCAGGTCCTGGAGGAAGCATCCTGGAAGGAAGGTGAACATTTGGAGGATCCTGTTACAAAATCCGACGTAAACATATTGGTGCCGTCTGTGGGAAACTTGATCACTAAGATTAGCCGCTCTCATCACTGATCGAAGTCCTTCCACCATGCCTCCCAAAAAGACAGTTCATCCTTCCACTTCAAGGCAGACGCTACCTCAGCCTGACATTACCGAACCAGCATCCATCCCTCAAGCTACTTCGACGGGCCTCCCCCAGGGAGATCCCAACATGCCATCACAAAACCCGTTATTTGATACTACCGGGAATCAAGAAGATGTCATGCGTTTCCTTGGAAACACGCTCCTAACCCTCAACGCCGGATTTCAAGCCTTATCTAATCGGCTCGATCAACACTTCCCGGAGCCCCAGCAATACCTTCCGAAGGATTGCCGGCACAACCTATACCAGTGGCTTCCAGACATTCCGCGGATGAGCCACAAGTCCAACCAAATCCTCCTCCATCTAATCGAATGCCACTCGGCAACCAAGCCCCGGTAATACCTCCCCATTCCATTCACTCCAGTGCTTCTCGGCAACAGTAATCTCAGGGGTCCATTGTCGAAATGTCAGGTTATACCTTACCATGGGAAGGAGACCTTAAGAGAATTCATGATCGCTTTGATGATATGGAATAGTGTTATCAGGCAAATCGATCATCTGCTGCTGTGGTGTCGATACATCGATCCGAGTCTCCTTTCACCCGCGAGGTCATGGAAGCACCTCTACCTAGGAAGTACCGCACGCCTATCATCACCCCGTATACAGGTATAGGCGATCCTCTCGAACACCTAGAAACATATAGGTCTCTTATGGAGCTGGAGGGGCATGGGTCAGAAATCATGTGTAGGGCTTTTTCTCTAACCTTAAAGGAGGTAGCTCGTACGTGGTTCCGGGGGCTAAAGCCCCGATCCATCGGGTCCTTCGCCAACTATTGGAGATATTCCTCTCTCAATTCATGGGGAGCATCCGTACTAAAAAGCCAGCATCTCACCTAATGGATTTGAAACAACAGCATGGGGAGACGATAAAAGAGTTTACAGTACGGTTCACTGCAGAAGCTGTCCAAACTGAAGGTTATACCGAAGAAAAAGGCCTCACCACCCTTATAGCCGGAATTACAAGCGAAAGATTTAGATTTGCCCTAGATAAGAACCCTCCTAAAACCATGGCGGAATTCCAAGCAAAAGCTCAGAAATATATCAATGCAGAAGAAGTTGCTTTGGCACGTCATGGTATACAGGCAAGAAGTCCAAGCCAGTGGAAACCTCTCCCCTGGATAAAAAATATCGGCGTGATCGACGAGACCGCTCTCTCAAGAAGATTTATTCGGGTAAATACCATAACTACACTCCTCTCAATCGATCCCCTGAAAAGGTGCTAATGGAAATCAAGCATAAACCATACGTGAAATGGCTTGCAAAGATCAAATCTGATCCCGAAAAGAGAGATAAGAGCAAGTTTTGTTATTTTCACAAAGATCATGGGCATAGTACCTAAGATTGCATATCTCTACGAGACCACATCGAAGCTCTCATTCGAAAAGGTCATCTTCAAGATTATGTTATTCGGCAAGGTCGCTCGCCTAAAAGGGGGAAAGGCGCATCACACCAGAAGGAGTCACCTCACCATCACACTCCACAAGAAGATGCTGAGCCTGCTGGAGAGATCCGGACCATTTCTGGAGGGCCAGCTTGTATGGGAGATTCTCAAGCTTCGAGGAAAGCTTATACTCGTAAGGCGTCTAAGAAACCCCAACATATTTACTGGCTGGAACAGACACCTAACAAGTCAGAATTTGGCCATCCTCCAATCTCCTTCTCCCTCGAGGATGCAGAGGGGATCCACTTCCCTCACGAAGACTCCATCGTGGTCGCACTAAAGGTATCAAATTATCTGACTCATCGTATTATGGTGGATACAGGTAGCTCTGCTGATATTCTATACCTGGAGGCTTTCAACAAAATGGCACTTGCCAGAAGCCTACTCAAGCCGATCTCAACTCCCCTCATCGGCTTCGGGGGCAAGGTGTAAACGCCGGAAGGTAGCATTGACCTCCCAGTCACCTTTGGAGAAAGTCCAGCGAAAATGATGGTCTTCGTTAATTTCCTCGTGGTAGACCTGAGGTTAGTGTACAACGCCATTTTGGGGCGACCATCGCTTAACAAGGTTGGGGCAGCTTTACATCCTATATATTTATGTGTTAAATTTCCTACCTCGAATGGTGTTGGGGTCGTACGAGGAAATCAAAAGGAAGCCCGTTCATGTTATAAGATAGCCGTACGAGGTCGGAAGAAGGCTCAGACAACACCAGTTATGATGGTGGCACAAGATTCACCAAGCCTTCCAACGGCTACCTTATTGGATCTAAGAGAAAATGCTTTTTAATTAGGAACTCTTGGAGAAGAGACAGTGGCAATCCACCTAACTGAAGACGATTCATCCAAAGTCGTATACATTGGGTCCTCTTTAACCAACGTCTTTCGAAGAAGATCTGGTTCGTTTTCTCACCGAATACCAAGATGTGTTTGCTTGGTCTCACAAAGATATGCCAGGCATCGACCCCAGCGTCATGGCACATCGTTTGAACGTTGATCCGAAGTATAAACCTGTTCATCAATGCCAACGTGCCTTCACTGCAGAAAGACAAATGGTAATCAAGGCCGAAGTCGAAAAGTTGCTCGCAGTCAATTTTATAAAAGAAATCGACTACCCAAAGTGGGTAGCGAACGTGGTTCTCGTTCGAAAAACTAATGGCAAATGGAGGATGTGTGTTGACTATTCGGATTTAAACAAAGCATGTCCAAAAGACAGCTTCCCGACACCGCGAATCGATCAGCTGGTTGATTCGACAGCAGGGCATGCCCTGCTAAGTTTCATGGACGCCTATTGTGGTTACAATCAGATTATGATGTATCCGCCTGATAGCCAGCATACCGCCTTCATAACCGACCAAGGTCTGTATTGCTACCAGGTAATGCCTTTTGGTCTTAAAAATGCAGGGGCCACCTATCAACGCCTCGTCAATAAAATATTCGTCACACAAATCGGCAGGAATATGTAGGTTTATGTCGACGACATGCTCGTGAAAAGCGTCGTAGGAAATGACCACCTTGCAGATCTTCGTGAAGCCTTTGACTTAATGAGGAGGTATCGGATGAAACTAAATCTAGAAAAATGTGCATTCGGTGTGTCCGCTGGAAAATTTCTCGGATTTATGGTTGGCTAGTGAGGGATCGAGGCAAATCCTGAAAAAATAAGAGCATTGATCGAAATGAAGTCTCTGACCACTCTCAAAGATGTCCAACGTTTGGCCGGTCGCATCGCATCATTAAACAGGTTCATTTCGCGGGCCTCAGACAAGTGCTTACCCTTCTTTAAACTCCGCCGAGCCACTGCCAAATCTGATTGGGAGTGGATGCTGCAATGCGAAGAAGCGTTTCAACAATTGAAGCAATATATGAGTGCATCCCCCGTTTTATCTAAACCTGTGGCGCACGAGCAACTTCTTCTTTATTTATCTATATCTTCTACGGCCGTTAGTGCCGCTTTAATAAGAGAAGATTCCAGGGTACAAAGGCCCGTTTATTACATTAGTCGAGCGATGGTGAATGCCGAAACTCAGTATTCTGATATGGAGAAGTTGGGCCTTGCTTTAGTCACGGCTGCCCAAAAACTGCGACCATACTTCCAAGCCCACGCTATATTAGTACCAACAAACCACCCGTTACGACAAGTCCTTCAGAAACCCGAGGTTTCAGGGCGATTAACTAAATGGGCGGTCGAGACCAGCGAGCATGATATTTCGTTCTGCCCTAGGACCGCATTCAAGGGCCAGGCTGTGGCAGACTTCATCGCCGAATTTACATACTCCTCTCCCGACGATAATCTCACGACCAGCGACCAGCCATCCTGGTCACTCTTCGTGGACGGGTCCTCACGGGCCACCGGTAGTGGAGCGGGCCTAATTCTAATTGCTCTAGACGGGTCGCGTTTCCAATACGCTTTACGGTTTGATTCTCGCATTTCAAATAATGAAGCAGAATATGAGGCTCTGATCTTTGGCCTCGAATTAGAGAATATCCTCTCAATCCAGAATCTACTCATTCATAGTGACTCTCAGCTCATAGTCAATCAAGTACTCAGCGAATTTGAAGCAAAAGAAGAAAGGATGGCGCTATACAAGTCCCGAGTGCTCATCCTGCTCGCGAAGCTGAAGAATTATGAAATGATCCACATTCCTCGCAAGAAGAACAAACTCGCAGATTCTTTGGCAAAACTTGCCTCCGAACCAGAATCTGAGCTATCACATTCAATTCCCATTGAGCACCTTCGGACCCCGAGTATTGATCAAGCAACTCCTGAGCAAGTAATCGCGACCCATCCCTCTCCATGTTGGATGGACCCCATTATCCTCTATCTCAGGGATGGACATCTTTCAGATAATAAGAAATCTGCGTGAAAAATTCGTCATCGAGTTGCCAGGTATACATTACAAAATGGAACGTTATTATGTAAGAGTTTCTCTTTGCCCTATTTAAGGTGTCTTCATCTAGAAGAAGCACATCGTGTTCTAGATGAAATACACTTGGGGGCATGTGGTAACCACCCAAAGGGACAATCTCTAGCATATAAGGCGATGAGGCAAGGATACTACTGGCCCACTATGAAGGCAGATGCAATCGAATTCTCTAAAAAATGTGACAAGTGCCAGCGATATTCTCCTATACCTCATGTACCGTTTGAGCAAATGACCCCAATGGATAGCCCTTGGCCCTTTGCCCAATGGGGAGTCGATATCATCGGGCCCTTGCCTATCAGGAAAGGTCAAAACAGGTTCGCGATCGTGGCGGTTGATTACTTCACCAAATGGGCCGAGGCAGAGCCATTAGCCAGAATTATCAAGAAATAGACCACTAAGTTTGCATGGAGAAATATCGTATGCCGTTATGGACTCCCCCACACTATAATCACCGACAATGGAAAGCAATTCGACAATGCCGCTTTCGATGGATGCGAAAAATGGAAGATATGCAATATCCGTACCTTTCCATATCATCCTCAGGAAAATGGGCAAGTTGAAGCAGTGAATAAAATCATCAAGCATCATCTAAAAACCAAACTCAGTGAGTGTAAGGGAATTTGGCCAGAACTCTTGCCAGAAGTCTTATGGGCGTATAGGACTATGACTCGCACATCAACAGGCGAAACTCCTTTTTCCTTGGCATTCGGTACCGACGCAGTAGTACCAGTTGAAATTCAAGTACCTTCGTATCGAATCGAGCAGTATGATCCCACTTGTAATCAGGAAGGCCTTTGACTTCATCTCGATCTCTTGGTAGAGAGAAGAGATGCCTCCCAGCTGCGAGCAGCGGCGTATCAGCAGCGCATTGCTCACTATCGTAATGCTAAAGTTCGACCTAGAGCTTTCCAGCTCGGCGATTTAGTCCTTAGACAGAACCTCGGAGTTCCTGCTCGTTCGTTGGATCCAAATTGGGAAGGCCCGTATCGAGTTGTCAAAATTGTACGACCCGGTACTTATTATCTTGAAGATATGCAGGGAAGACCCGTACGTCGTCCTTGGCATGTGGAACATTTGCTACAGTATTTCCCTTAAGTTCGATGTAATTCTGAACGACATTCGAATGAATAAGAATTAAAGTTAATCTTTTGGTCGCTACTCCATTTAATTGGACCCGAATAGCCCTGAAGAGAATATCTACGTTCTCTTGGCCAATTGCCTACCCTTGGTAGGGTTAAAATTAGTATTTTGGTCACTACTCCATTTAATTGGACCCAAATAGCCCTGAAGAGAATACACACTTTCTCTTGGCCAATTGTCTACCCTTGGTATAATCGAAGTCTCAATCGATAGATCAGTCTATCTCCACGCGGACATGGTCATCACGACCCCCGGATTGAGCCTAACTCATTACTACGTGAGTTAAGTATGAAGGCAATCATTATACAATAAAGGAAGAATGAAAGAAAGGAAATAAGATGCCAACGACATTATCAAATGGTGCTTTTTCATTCATCTTAGTTGATTACAAAGGTTGATTACAAACGCAAAATCAATACATGAGCAAGCAAAGAAAAGAAAGATAATCATTCTCGTGCATCGGTTGGAGGAGGAACGACGCTCTCGACTTCAAGGCCCACTTTGGGAACCCCTCCAGCTTGAGTGACCTCGGTCACGTCGTTCTCTGCAGTTTCCCTTTCCTCCGTAGCTATGATGGCTGCGACCTTTTCGAATTCGCGCATATCAAAAGATGGGGACATTCGCTGCACTACTGCGCTCTTTATCCACATTGTCGCTAACTTCCTTGAGCTGCAACTTGGTCTCTGCGAGCCGCTCCTCCAACGAGATCTTGTCTTGGCGAAAGATCTCTCTTTCTCTCTCTGCCTTCTCCTTCAACTCCGTGAGCTTGGTGAAGTTGGAGTCCAAAGCCTGATACCTATCGGTCAAGACTTGGACCTTCTCGATGAGGATTTTTTTCTCCTCAGTCATCTTCGCGACCAAGGTCTCGCGAGATTTGATGACTTGGTCCCTTCCGTGGACCACCTTCTCCAGGGCAACCCTCTTCCCGTTAGCCTCAGCAATCACATGACGGGTGGTGAGGATGTCACGCCTCATTCGTAGAATGAGGTCCAAGCCCTATAGAACAGAAGGAAGGTTATGAGATGAATACTCGGGAGCAAATAAAGAGAGCAAAACAACAGGGTCAAATTAAAAAACATGTTACCTGTACCATCCTCACTCCTGCCTCGAGGAAGAGGTTTTCAGGACTTGGTTCGGGAAGGGTGCCAAATGTTTGGGGAGAGATGTTGTCGAAAAAGAATTTGCAAATGGGGTGAAGATGACGGGGGACGGTGAATGATCCACTTCCAGAGGGCTGGGCTCGCGGCTTGAGCAGTAGCCGGCTCGTGAGCAGGAGCTAACTCGCGAACGCCTTCGGGCTAGCGAGATTCTTCAACTGGGGGGCAACCTGACCCCGTCCCGTCGTCCCTCGGGGAATTATCGATAATATTGATAACTGGTGGTTCAGGAGGAACCACCAGTGAAGGAGCGACAAGTGCAGGCGCCGCTAGCACGGCCACCGCAGCCTCGAGAAGGGGAGTTTGGGCGACACCCGTCCGATTAAACAGATGAGAAGGACCGGCAAGTGTCTTCTTCTGCCTCTTCGAGTTTTTGCCCTTGAGGCGAGGCAACAACCCTCTTTTCTCCCCAGCATTGGTCATCGCGACCTCCTCGCAAGATATTAGTCCTGCCGCTGCGAGTCGAGGGGCTGATAGACAAGCTTCGATATGCCTGTCGCGAGCAGGCAACTTGTATACCTTCACGATTTTCTCGTGAATCCCTCCCTTCAAGTTTGGCTTCGTCAAAGTCGGAACACCTGTAAATACAAGTATAATAGAGAAGCAGAAACCAGAAAACCCTAAATTGGCTCGCAAAAATCTGCGAAGCGTGAAACTAAGCCCACCTTCACAGAAAAAGCGGCTCATGCCAGGGCCCCCAGACGTAGATCTTGTCTCAGACTCCCAGCTCCCGGAAGTGTAAAACCATCGTTTCCTCCACCGGGGTAATTTGAAGTGGGCTTCCCCAGGACAAAGTTATCCCGGTGCCAATAACAGAGATAGTACCAGCCTTCGCTGGAGGGCGCCTTCTTAAGTTGGTACATCCGAAGAAATTCTTCGGTGGTTAACTCTCCATTACCGACTTGCGCCCAGAGAGCGAAGGAACTCAGGACTACCCTCCACCCATTTACTATAAGTTGCCCGGGGGCAATCCTATAGCTCTGAAGTACGCCGCGAATGAAGGGGTGGAGGCGAAGACGTACCCCAAGAATAAGTAAATATTCATAGATGGCGATGCATCCTGGGGGAGGGGAATCCGGGGTTTCCCCCTCTCCGGGTAACCGGAGAACGACTGAATCAGGGATTTGGTATCTCTCCCGTAATTCATTCAACCGTTCCTCCGATAAGATGGATGGGTACCCAGACGCTGAGTACCTACCCGCCGGAACCCTCGCATTATTGGAGGAAGAGGATTCCGGGGTGGCATCCCCCAGAGGGACGGTTTCCTCGTCGAAATTTCCAGCCATGAAAATTTTTTAAGATAAAAGAAGGGAAGAAGAAGGAAGAAGCGGATTATACCAGAGAAAGAGAATGACACCGGAGGAAGAAAGGACACCAGGAGATAGTGAGGAAAGAGGAAAAGTTTCGAAAACTTCAGTGAAAATCTGAAGATTTGGCGGACTCCATATATTTATAAGCAATCATTTCGCAGGATTTGGCGACACGTGGCTATTGCCCGTTTGGCACAGCAGTCGAACAGGCTTGGCTATTAACTTCACAGACACGTGGCGAGCGTCTCTTCATTTCCTCTCTGTCAAAAAGCTGCGGAAGGCTGGCGCTCATTAATGCCAGCCCAATCATGTACGGCTTTATCTCCGATAAAGGTATGGCTTCTTCTCCGATAAAGGTATGGCTTCTTCTCCGATAAAGATATTGGGCGGTTATGCATGCGAGTGAGCAAGTCCTTCCCTGAGACTTCTCGGCGGCAAGGACTTGGGGGGCATCTGTTAGAGTCAAATTGCGGTAATCGAAGGTTCTCGCGAGAATTCGAGACGTGCGAGCACCCTTATAACAATATTTGACTTGCGAGCCCACCTGGTCGAGTCTTGCACATTATACAAGTACGGCGCACAGCTTCCGAGTCTTCGAGCCCTTATGGTCGATGATCGAATATTAGGAGAGGACGGAACATCTTTCTCGACTTGTGAGCATCTCTACTCGTGGTCATTGAAAAGGCGTCGTATCCCGTCATGCGAGCATCCTAGATCGCGAGCATCTCCCGTCATGCGAGCATTCCCGGCTCGCGAGCAGCTCCTGACATATTAATAGCCCCCGTCGTATGAGTAGCCTTGGTTTATGGTCTCTGGTAATGACGTACCTCAGCTTATAGTACCAGCAGTCCATATAGGCTGATTTTAGCTTTATCTATAACTCTGAACTATGGAGGATCTCCATTAAGAGACATAATCAGCTAGACGTCTGAAGTGTTTAGGCCACCCCCTTACCAAAGGATTAACACGATAAGCATCTTATCCCCTAAAACCAGCCGTGATCTTAACGGTTTGCGTAACAGATTGGATCACTTGGATCTATATAAATAGATGATTCCATAGAGGAGAGAGGTACACAATACACAATCTCTAAACTCCTAAACTGTTGGTTTCCTTTATAACCATACCCTATCTGACTTAAGCTTCGGAGGGCTAACGGCTGGACGCCGGCCACCTGTAGTTCTCCTTTATCTCTTTTCAGGTCCTGGAGGGAGCATCCTGGAAGGAAGGTGAACATCTGGAGGATCCTGTTACAAAATCCAACGTAAACAACTTGGGTGTGCAATCTTCGGATTGTAGCGGGTGACCTCTAGAGTACACGAACTATGACGGTTGGATGGCACAACTAAGAGTCACCACTTACTTTCATTTTGCACTAATGACTGTAGGAAGGCACATCCCAACTACCTGATCGGCTCAACTTACGGACCCCGATTCTGACGGGTAGGGCATTGGTAGCTTTTGTAATGGCAGTTCATAACAAATATTTTGAGTGTTGTTGGAACTTTTTTATCTCGGTTTCTAGTAGTAACCATAGTCCCTTTTAGTTAGTCTTGAGCCTCAATCCGGACTAAACCCTAGTTGTGCAATGAACATAATCGATACAAAGTTCCTATAATCAGTTGTCGAATCAGGCTGGAGTCTATTGACTCGTCTTCAGAAGTGATCCTGGTCCCGCACCTTTGTTGATAGCTAATATGCAATGAGAGATAAGAATAGAACCTGCTCACGCATGCATAAATGTGCGGGACATTATAACGAGACAAGGGATCTTTGATGCACGATGAATGCAATAATTGAATGTATATCATATGAGATTGATTGTATGTGATGGATATAATAGAAGATATGTCATGTGAGAATGAATGTATATGAGAATACAATAGTATGTATGCCATGTGAGGTTAAATACATGTCGAGTTAAGTAAATGTTGAGTGTAAGCAAGATGAATGCTGGATTAAGCAAAAAATGAGTGTTGAATTAAGCATAGATGAATATTAGATTAAGCCAAGATGAGTGCTAGATTAAGTAAGATGAATGTTGATATACGAAGCAAACAATATTATCTAATCACAGCTCCATTTCTGTACAGATTTACACTAAAATGATATTCTGGTCATTTTGCTACCTGAAAATTCTAAGTAAAAATCTGGAGTTTTAATATATCCACAGATCGACCATAAAATATCATGAATATTTTATCGCTCTTTGGTGTTTTAGCATAATTAGGGTATATCAGATTTTTTGAACGGTTTAGATTCGAAGAAAGCCCCTCCATTCAAAAGACGAACTTTTTGAGGAGTGCCAAAAAGTTACGATTTATACTTTGGATGGAAAATCAAAATCTTCATTATTAGAAATTTAATTTTTTAGTATTTTTTATTGAATCCAAATTTGGGAGGGGGGGGGGGGGGGGGGGGGTACTTCCTTATTTACATAAATAACTTAAAGTAAACAAGTACGGTATGTAGTGCAGGTGCAGGTATGCAGTGTAGTGTAGTGCAAAAAAAGTTATGTCGGGCGCATGTAGCAATGGGCGCATGTGGGATTGGGAAGGAGTGGATGCATGTGAGCTGGAGTGGGCCCATGTAGGAGTATGGGCACATGTTGGGAGTGGGCAGATGTGTCCCTTTGTCAGAGGGTGTGGGCACATGTGTCCACAGATGCTCTCTCTCTCTCTCTCTCTCTCTCTCTCTCTCTCTCTCTCCTTCCTTTCTCTTCAGTCCACACCTTGACGTCATTAGGTGTTGGGGTATTTATAACCAAGAATCCCGAGTACGGATCCAATAGGAATCGAGCGGATGGAGTTCTGGGGGCATGTGGCACCGCCTCGAGTGCATGTCCCTATGGGCAACTTCTAGACTTAGCATTTTTCAGCATTTCATGCCAAGAGCATGTTTTTTCTACATTTGCGCGCCTCCACGAAAATGACCATAACTCCTTCATTACAGATCTGTTCTGGATGCTCTTAAACTCGTTGGAAAGCTATTTCGGCGATCTAAGCAATGAAACTATAATGATCACCTTTAAAATCCTCTTTTATCTTTAAAAGTGGGCCATAAGTGATCAATGTCATCAATAATACACGATCTTCGGTGAACGACACATATCTCCTTCGTTATAACTAGGAATTAGATGATCTTGGACTTATCAGAATCGTGATTAGGTATGAATTCCCATGACATATCATTTTCCTTGAACATATATTACTTGTCCAGTCATCCTCTGACTAGAAGTGAGCTCTTCACTGATATATGTTCTCATACTTAGAAAATTCAAGCTTCAGGCTCCGACTGTTCACTCCAATGGACAGGTACCTTTTCGGGGATCAAAGTCACTGACACCATAACACTTTTAATATTTAATCATTTTCTAAATGAATGGGTCGGCTGGTGAATGGTCAAATGCTGTTAATTTCGGTAGTTCCTTCCCAATTCGAATCCTTCAGTCAGCTCCTAGCAGGGGAAAACGTCCTTCGGGGTGTGCAGGTGGAAATATGCATCGCACAGCATCCAAATTTAGAGGTTAGGAGTTTTGGGCATTCTGAATCATTTGGTGGTGTTGAGCTCTTAATTGTGCATATTCTAACCCCAATTCATCACTCATTATGCATGGTTTCATGATTTAAAGACTAATATAATGCATGGATTTGTGAATGTAGGAATGAGAAGGAGACTTCACCAATTCATGTTTAAAAGAGTCACTTTGTATGCATTGAAGATAAATAGACCAAGTGCCGAAAGGTGGAAGAAAGAAGCAAGAAAGAAAGAGAAGAGATGATGAAGAAAATCTGAAATTTTTTTCTTAGACCTGTCTGTAGACCGGTCGCTAGACCGGTCGCCAGACAGGTCGATAGACAGGTCGACAGTGTATTTTTTTGAACTGTTTTTCTCATCTTAGACCGGTCGCCAGACAGGTCAAGAGTAGTCCAGAAACACATAAACTCTCTGGATAGATTCTACAGTTTTGAGATCGGTCGTGCGACCGATCGTCCACACCTCAGACCGGTCATGTGACCGGTTGTCTGCAGCCTCAGACCAGTCGTGCGACCGGTCGGCCATGCGTAAACAGCAGTTTCTAAATCGGGCTCCGAAATTCTCTGCGCAAGTGCGTAAATCCTTGCGCAATCTGGAAGTTTCTTATGCAATGGACACCCCCAAGCTATAAAAGGACTTCTTCCCTTCATACCAGAGCATGCTAGGACGTGAGGATTGCTTGGGAGATGGATTCTACTTCAAGTTTTCTTAGTTTTCTTCCTGTTTTAGTAGTTTTTTTTCTGTTTTTGAGGCTTTTTAGTTCAAGGATGTTAGAGATGAACTAAAACCTCTTTACTAGAGCTAAGAGGTGAAGCTTTTGATTCGTTTTTGATGGATTGATGCAACCTAGGTTTCCTTTTTATGATTTAATTGATGAATTTTAGTTAATGTGAGTTTGAATCAAGTACTAGTTGGGTTTTTTACTTTGATCTCTTGATGACTCCGGGCTCATGTGATTCTTAGTGATCCTAACTTAGTAATTTAGCTTCTGAGCATTGTTTATGCTTGTGTAGTTCATTGATCTATCGTCGACTCCGGGCATGGTAGATTCTTTGATTGCCTTGTATGCAATGGCCTGATTTTCATGTGGGAACTCATTCAACTAAAGTTCTTATCTTTTGTTATAATCTGGAATAGCTGTTTGTTGATTGATTTTGATTTAATTAGAGTTCTAATCATTAGTTGTAATCAAGTCTAGTGACAGGATTTGATGAAAGCTATGGTTGTGAATCTCAACTAGATTGGAAAAAGGCTTGGCCTACACAATTGAGTGTGCCCAAGGCCTGAGCATTGTTGTGGGAATCAAATCAATGAATGAGCAACTGTTTTAGATGATTGTTGATTTAACCGCTCTATATTTCGATCGGATAGAGATATGAATTCGATGCCGATTGTTTTGGATGTGGTTGAAAAATCCAGCCCATCCATTGTGAGTGTCCCAC
>PVNU02002141.1:0-60276 GCA_003013855.2 Liriodendron chinense
TTCACACAGTTGAGCTGACCTTTTGAAATGCTTGAGTTGTTTAGAGTGATCCCAAACATTCATATTGCTGGCTCTTTTTAAGTGTTACAAACCATATATATAAATTGGTCCATTTTACTGATCAACACCATTCATCTTATTGAGGCCATTTTTAGCGATCTAAATCAATTGATATGATAAGACCCATGTTTCAAGAATCCAAGCAAAGTGATCCAAACCCTTCACACAGTTGAGTTGACCTTTTAAAATGCTTGGGTTGTTTAGAGTGATCCCAAACGTTGGCTCTTTTTAAGTGATCCAATTTATACAAATTGAGCCATTTTATTGAGCCGCACCATTCATCTTATTGATACTGTTTTTAATGATCTAAATCAATTGATATGTTAAGGCCCATGAGTCAACAATCAAAGCAAAGTGATCTAAATCCTTCATGCAGTTGAGCTGACCTTTTGAAATCCTTGGGTTGTTTGGGATGATCCCAAACGTTGATATTACTTGTTCTTTTTAAGTGATCCAAATCCTTTATATAAATTGAGCCATTTTATTGATCCACACCATACGTCTTACTGACGCCATTTTTAATGATCCATAATTGAAGCCAGTTTTAGCAAGCCAAATCAATTAATATGCTAAGGTCCATGTTTTAACAATCTAAGCAAAGGGATCCAAACACTTCACATAGTTCAGTTGACATTTTGAAATGCTTGGATTGTTTGGAGTAATCCCAAACGTTCATATTACTGGCTCCTTTTAAGTGATCTAAAACCTTTATATAAATTGAGCCATTTTATGAATCCACATCATTCGTCTTATTGAGAACATTTTTAGTGATCCATAATTTAGGTCATTTTTAACGATCCAAATTGATTGATATGCTAAGGGGCCCATGTTTCAGCAATCCAAGTAAAGTGATCAATACCCTTCACACAATTAAGTTGACCTTTTGAAATCCTTGGGCTGTTTGGAGTGATCCCAAACATTCATATTACTGGCTCTTTTTAAATGATCCAAACCATTTATATAAATTGGTCCATTTTATTGATCCACACCATTCGTCTTATTGAGGCCATTTTTAGTGATCCATAATTGAGGCCATTTTTAGCGATCTAAATCAATTAATATGGTAAGGCCCATGTTTCAAGAATCCAAGCTAAGTGATCCAAGCCCTTAACACAGTTGAGCTTACCTTTTGAAATGCTTGGAATGTTTATAGTGATCCCAAACGTTCATTTTACTGGCTCTTTTTAAGTGATACAAACCATTTATATAAATTGAGACATTTTACTGATCCACACCATTCGTCTTATTGAGGCCATTTTTAATGATCCATAATTGTTGCCATTTTTAGTGACCCAATTCAATTGATATGGTAAGGCCCATGTTTCAACATTCCAAGCAAAGTGATCCATGCCTTTCAGACAGTTGAGCTAACCTTTTCAAATGCTTGGGTTGTTTGGAGTGATCTCAAACGTTCATATTACTAGTTCTTTTTTAGTAGTCCAAACCCTTTATATAAATTGAGTCATTTTATTGATCCATTCCATTTATCTTATTGAGGTCATTTTTAGTGATCCAACTCAATGGATATGTTAATGCCCATGTTTCAACAATACAAGCAAAGGGATCCAAACCCTTCACGCATTTGACCTGACCTTTTCAAATGCTTGGATTGTTTGGAGTGATCCCAAATGCTTATATTACTAGCTCTTTTTAAGTTATCCAAACACTTTAAATAAATTTAGCCATTTTATTGATCCACACCATTCATCTTATTGATGCCATTTTTAATAACCCAAAATTGGGGCCGTTTTTAGGGATCTAAATCAATTGATGCGTTAAGGCACATGTTTCAACAATCCATGCAAAGTGATCCAAACCCTTCACATAGCGGACCTGAGCTTTTGAAATTCTTGGGTTGTTTGGAGTGATCTCAAACATTCATATTACTGGCTCTTTTTAAGTGATTTAAACCTTTTATATAAATTGAGTCATTTAATGATCCACGCTTCTTGTCTTATTGAGGCCAATTTTAGTGATCCATAATTGAATCCTTTTTTAGGGATCTAAATCAATAGACATGCTAATGCCCATGTTTCAAAAATCCGAGCAAAGTGATCCAAACCATTCACACAGTTGAGCTGCCTTTTGAAATGCTTGGGTTGTTTGGAGTGATCCCAAACGTTTATATTACAGGCGCTTTTTAAGTGATCCAATCCATTTATATAAATTGAGCCATTTTATTGATTTACACCATTCGTCTTATTATGGCCATTTTTTGGAATCCATAATAAAGGTCTGTTTTAGCCATCTAAATCAATTGATATGGTAAGGCCCATGTTTCAACAATATAAGCAAAGTTATCCAAACCCTTCACATAGTTGAGATGACATTTTGAAACGCTTCGGTTGTCTGGAGTGATCCCAAATGTTCATATAATTGGCTCTTTTTAATTGATCCAAACCCTTTGTATAAATTGAACCATTTTATTGATCCACACCATTCGTCTTATTGAGGCCATTTTTAGTGATCCAAATCAATTGATATGATAAGGCCCATGTTTTAACAATATAAGCAAAGTGATCCAAACCCTTCTCACAATTGAGCTTGACCTTTTGAAATGCTTGGGTTGTTTGGAGTGATCTTAACCGTTCATATTACTGGCTCTTTTTAAGTGATCTAGACCCATTATATAAATTGAATCATTTTATTGATCCACATCATTCGTCTTATTGAGGCCATTTTTAATGATCCATAATTGAGGCCATTTTTAGCGATTCAAATCGAATAATATGCTAAGTCCCATTTTTCAACAATCTAAGCAAAGTGATTGAAACCCTTAACACAATTGAGCTGATCTTTTGGAATGCTTGGGTTGTTTGAAGTTATCTCAATCGTTCATATTAGTAGTTCTTCATAAGCGATTTAAACCCTTTATATAAAATTAGCCATTTTATTAATCCACACCATTTGTTTTATTGAGGCCATTTTTAGTGATACATAATTGAGGCCAATTTTAATGATCCAGATCAATTGATATCTTAAACCCCATGTTTCAACAATCTAAGCAAAGCAATCCAAACCCTTCACACAGTTGAGCTAACCTTTTGAAATGCTTGAGTTGTTTGGAGTGATCCCAAACATTCATATTACTGGCTCTTTTTAAGTGATACAAACCATATATATAAATTGGTCCATTTTACTGATCAACACCATTCGTCTTATTGAGGCCATTTTTAGCGATCTAAATCAATTGATATGGTAAGGCCCATGTTTTAAGAATCCAAGCAAAGTGATCCAAACCTTTCACACAGTTGAGCTGACCTTTTGAAATGCTTGGGTTGTTTGGAGTGTTCCCAAACGTTCATATTATTGGCTCTTTTTAAGTGATCCAATTTATACGAATTGAGCCATTTTATTGAGCCGCACCATTCGTCTTATTGAGACCCTTTTTAGTGATCCAAATCAATTGATATGTTAAGGCCCGTGTTTCAACAATCAAAGCGAAGGGGTCATATTTTGTTGAGTCTAGTTAGCCATTTTCTAAGTTTTATTGAGTCCCCATATAGATCTAAGCAATATAAGGTAACTTGCATTGCGTCGAACTAAGATAGTCAAATTGCATTTGGAGGATACCCAGTCAGTTGCATCATCCATAGGTATATTTCTCAACTCTCTTGCTTGTTTTACTTTGTCAATAAATTGGTTGTGTTTTCATTAATGTCTTCTTACATTTATATATCTTATGGAATCAATTTAAACAATAGTTCCATCAGTTCAGTCAGACAGTGCATAGCTTAGGATCCATTTACAAGGGAACTCCATTATGTGGACTTTTTGTTTTTATATATTATGATTTAAATGTGTGTACTAAGGTCCATTTTAACAATCCCTGAAGTTTTATCGAAAAATTCAATCAATTTACCAATGTTTCCCCATGTTTCCCAAAAAGTGTGATACATTACTTGATACAACCGATATATCCCTAGTGATACGCGATATGTATCTGTATCCCAAGGGTGCGAAACGTAACGCAATATCGATACTGCGAACACTGGTCTGGAGTGATCTCAAACGTTCATATTACTGGCCCTTTTTAAGTGATCCAATCCATTTATATAAATTGACCCATTTTATTGATCCACACCATTCGTCTTATTGGGGCCATTTTTAGTTATCCTAATCAATTGATATGTTACGGCCCATGTTTTAACAATCCAAGCAAAGTGACCCAAAACCTTCATACAGTTGAGCTGACCTTTTGAAATGCTTGGGTTGTTTATAGTGATCCCAAATGTTCATATTACTAGCTTTTTTCTTTTGTGATCCAAACCATTTATATAAATTGAGCAATTTTATCGATCCACACCATTCGTTGTATTAATGCCAATTTTAATGATCCAAATCAATTGGTATGCTAAGGGCAATGTTTCAACAACATAAGCAAAGTGATCCAAACCCTTCACCCAATTGAGCTAACCTTCTGAAATCCTTGGGTTGTTTAGAGTGATTCCGAAAGTTCATATTATCAGCTCTTTTTAAGAGATACAAACCCGTTATATAAATTGAGCAAATTATTGATCCACACCATTCGCTATATTGAGGCCATTTTTAGCGATCCAAATCAATTGATATGCTAAGTTCCATGTTTTAACAATCCGAGCAAAGTGATCAAAACCCTTCAAACAGTTGAGCTAACCTTTTGAAATACTTGGGTTGTTTGGATTGATACCAAACATTCATATTACTGGCACATTTTAAGTGATCCAAACCCTTCATATAAATTGGGCCATTTTATTGATCCACCCCATTCGTCTTATTGAGGCCATTTTTAGTAATCCATAACTGAGGCCATTTTTAGCGATCCAATACAATTGATATGGTAAGGCCCATGTTTCAACAATCCAAGGAAAGTGATCCAAACCCGTCACGTAGTTCAGCAGACCATTTGAAACGCTTGGGTTGTTTGGAGTGATACCAAATATTCATATTACTGGCTCTTTTAAAATAATCCAAACCCTTTATATAAATTGAGCCACACCAATCATCTTATTGATGCCGTTTTTAATCATACAAATCAATTGATATGTTTAGGCCAATGTTTCAACAATCTAAGCAAAGTGATCCAAACCCTTCACTCTGTTGAGCTAACCTTTTGAAATGCTTGGATTGTTTGGAGTGATCCCAAATGTTCATATTAGTGGCTCTTTTTAATTGATCCAAACCTTTTATATAAATTGAGGCATTTTATTGATCGACACCATTTGTCTTATTGAGGCCATTTTTAGTGATCCATAGTTGAGGCCATTTTTGGTGATCCAAATCAATTCATATGCTAAGGCACATGTTTCAACAATCCAAGCAAAGTGATCCAAACCCTCACAATTGAGCTGATCTTTTGAAATGCTTGGGTTGTTTGGAGTGATACCACACATTCACATTATTGGCTCTTTTTAATTGATCGAAACCCTTCATTAAAATTGAGCCATGTTACTGTTCAACACTTTCCGTCTTATTGAGGCCATTTTTAGTAATCCATAATTTTAGGCCTTTTTTAGCGATCCAAATTAATTGTTTTGCTAAGGCCCATGTTTCAACTTTCCAAGCAAAGTGATCCAAATCCTTCACATAATTGAGCTTACCTTTTGAAATGCTTGGGTTGTTTGGAGTGATACCAAACTTTCATATTACTGGCTGTTTTTAAGTGATCTAATCCATTTATATCAGTTCAGTCATTTCATTAATCCACACCATTCGTCTTATTGGGGTCATCTTTAGTGATCCGTAATTGAGGACATTTTTAGTTATCCAAATCAATTGATATGTTAGGGCCCATGTTTCAACAATCCAAGCAAAGTTATGCAAACCCTTTATAAACTTTAGTCGACCTTTTAAAATGCATGTGTTGTTCGGAGTGACGTTCATATTACTGGACCTTTTTAAGTGATCCTTTTATTGAGCCATTTTACCTATCCACACCATTCGTCCTATTGTGGACATTTTTTGTGATCCAAATCAATTGATATGCTCAGGCACATGTGGCAACTATATAATTAAAGTGATCCAAATCAATTGATATGCTCAAGCACATTTGTCAACTATATAATTGAAGTGATCCAAACCCTTCACGCAGTTGAGCTGACCTTTTAAAATGCTATGATTGTTTGGAGTGATCCCAAATGTTCATATAATTGGCTCTTTTTAAGTGATCCCATCCCTTTATATAAATTGAGCCATTTTATTGTTCCACACCATTCATCTTAGTGAGGCCATTCTTAGTGATCCATAATTGTGATCATTTTAGCTTTCCAAATCTATTGTTAAGTCCCATGTTTCAACAATCCAAGCAATGTGATCCAAACCCTTCACGCGGTTGAGTTGACCTTTTGAAATGCTTGGGCTGTTTGGAATGATCCCAAACGTTCATATTACTGGCTCTTTTTAAGTGATCCAAACCCTTTATATAATTTGAGTCATTTCACCGATCCATACTATTCGTCTTATTGGGGCCATTTTAAAGGATCTATATTTGAAGTGATCTAAATCAATTAATATGGTAAGGCCCATGTTTCAACAATCCAAGTAAAGTGATCCTATCCCTTCCCACAGTTGAGCTGACCTTTTGAAATGCTTGGTTTGTTTGTAGTGATCCTAATCGTTCATATTACTAGCTCTTTTTAAGTGATCCAAACCCTTTATATAAATTGAGCCATTTTATTGATCCATACCATTCGTCATATCAGACTAATCCCAAATGTTCATATTACTGGCTCCTTTTAACTGATCCAAACCCTTTTATATAAATTGAGCCATTTTATTGATCCACACCATTCATCTTGTTGAGGCCTTTCTTAATAAACATAATTCACGCAATTTTCATATAAATTGAGCCATTTTATTTATCCATGTCATTCGTCTTATTGCAACCATTTTTAATGATCCATAATTGAGGCCATTTTTGTGATCCAAATCAATTGATATAGTAAGGCACATGTTTAAACAATCCAAGGTAAGTGATCCAAACCCTTCACACAATTGAGCTGACCATTTGAAATGCTTGGGTTGCTTGGATTGATCCTAAACATTCATATTACTGGTTCTTTTTAAGCGATTGAAATCCTTTATATAAATTAAGACATTTTATTGTTCCACACCATTCATCTTATTGGGGCCATTTTTAGTTATCCAAATTTATTGATATATTAGGGCTCATGTTTCAACAATCTAAGCTAAGTGATCCTAACCCTTCATACAGTTCAGCTGACCTTTTGTGATGTTTGGGTTGTTTGCAGTGATCCTAAACGTTCATATTACTAGCAGTTTTTCTGTGGTCCAAATCCTTTATATAAATTTGCCATTTTATTGATCCACACCATTCATCTTATTAAGGCCAATTTTAGTGATCCAAATCAATTGACAATGCTAAGGCCCATGTTTCAACACCATAAGCAAAGTGATCCAAACCCTTCACCTAGTTGAGCTGACCTTCTGAAATCCTTGGATTGTTTGGAGTGATTCCGAATGTTCATATTGTTGTCTCTTTTTAAGAGATGCAAACCCGTTATATAAATTGAGCCATTCTATTGATCCAAACCATTCTCCTTATTGAGTACATTTTTAATGATCCATAATTGAAGCCCTTTTTAGCAATCCAAATCAATTGATATGCCGAGTCCCATGTTTCAACAATCCAACCAAAGTGATCGAAACCCTTCAAACAATTGAGTTAACCTTTTGAAATGCTTTGATTGTTTGGAGTGGTACCAAACATTCATTCTAAAATTACACATTTTGGATTAAAGGCGTATTAGTGCAGAAGCTTAGAGAGCAACTAGTATTATGGCTAAGTCCTAGAGGTGGGGGGTGGGTGTTGAACCTCCAATTTTTACATTGCATAACCCACTACATCACATTATATGCATGGTTTTCATGTTTAAAAGGCCCATCTAACGTATGTTTTGTGATTGTAGGGATGAGAGCGGACTTCACCCAATTGGAGACTAAAAAGAGCCAATTGAAGCCATTGGATGAAGATTGAAGAAGGACCGAAGAAAGTAGAAAGAGAGGAGAAGAAAGGAAGAAAGAAGCCCAAGGAGAAAGCAGGAAACAGAAGCCAAGACCGGTCGTCCATCGCCAAGACCGGTCGTCCGACCAGTCCAATTGTTCACAAAGGAAGACTTTTCACAGAAGACCACTGGACCATTCACGACCGGTCGTGCGACCGGTCGTCCACTGTTCAGACCGGTCGTGCGACTGGTCCTTGCATTAAAAGTTTAAAATCAGATTTTGGATAAACTCGCTGGACTGTTCTTGCCGTTTTGAGACCGGTCGTGCGACCGGTCGTCCGGGAGCTCAGACCGGTCGTCTGCGTAACAGAGCTTCTCCGTGAAGCTCCGAAATTTCCTGCGCAGTGCGTAACCTTACGCAATTTCTGGATGTTTCCGACGTAAAGGAGTTCCCCACTATAAAAGGACACCTAGGGGCTCTTCCTAGGGTATCATAGAAGCTAAGGGACGTGGTGCTAGGGAGAGGAAGCCGTCGTGGAGCGTCTGCAACCCTCCAAACTCCGGTTTTTCTAGTTTTTATGTTTTCTTTTATGAGTTCTAGTTGTAGTATGACAATGCTCGGCTAGAATCTCTCAGCTAAGGCTGAGAGGTGAAGCTTGTAGCTAATTTTCATGTTTGATTCAGTTTAATTCAAGTAATTTCAATTCAAGTTTGGATTTTTATTTATTCTAGTTCCTCAAGTTGATAGTTTGAGATGTTTTATGAGAGTTCATGTGCTCCGGACATGGATTCTTTGCAATTCTCTGAGATTATCATATGGTGCTTGTTTAGATTCGAATTATAGTAGTCCTTGAGCAAGCCATAGTCCATAGGCATGGCTGTTACTCCGAAGGCTATGATTTTGCATTCTACATTGATTGAATGGGACTAGAACTTGGAAGTTCAACTTGAATGGGATTGAATGTGTTTAATGCTTCATTTTCCAACTAGATGAGAGATAGGACTTCAAATCTAGTTGTGTATCTTGCTTGGATTGATTGGATTGACATGGGATTGCTACAAGTGGATCCTTGAATGCCTTAGTACCTTAAACTACTGATTTTCATTAAGTTACTGTTTTAGCATAATTATTCCAATTGAATCTCTTATCTATTGCAAACTGAGTTGCTGGAATAGTTTGGAATTTGTTATCCAATTCCCTGTGGATCGACCTCGGTCTTACCGAGATTTATTACTACATCGTAGCCTTACACTTGAGGCGAGCGAACAAGTTTTTGGCGCCGTTCCCAGGGAATTTAGATAACGGTTTTCAAATTGTTTTAGTGGCTGTAGAAGTAGAAGTAGATAGGTTATTTAATTTTTTTAGAACTAACAAGTTGTTTTGTTTTGTACGACTTCTTCTCTAGGTCAAGCACATCTGGTAATACCTTTCTAACTTAGCTTTTTGCAGATTTTCTATTTCCAGATTAATTTTAGATTTCTAGGATTTAAGAATAGCTTAGTTTTAGTTGAGTGGTTTATGTCCCGTTGGGAACATAACCACTCTAATCGTCTCCAATCTGAAGGTGGTTTAGTTGGACCATTGTCAGTCCATAGACGAGTCCGGAATTACCAAGAACGTTGTGAAAATTTGGGGAGTATGGATCAAACGCCTTTAAGGAATCCCCCTCCCCACTCCAACTACAAACGCAAATCAAGAGGGAGTAGGAGAGAATGAGGTACATAACGTTCCTCCAATGAGATCACTACGGGATTACCTACAACCAGCCCATGCAATCACACCCTCTTGCGTGGTTCTACCACCAAACGGCGGAAACATTGACATAAAGCCGGATGTAATTCAACTTATACCAAAGTTCCATGGGCTAGATTCTGACAGGCCATATCTGCACTTGAAAGAATTCGAAGAAGTGGTGGTTACCTTGCAATACACCGATGTTTCTGAAGATACCATTAAGCTTAAACTCTTTTCCTTTTCATTGAAAGAAAAAGCAAAAAATTGGCTTCACTCTCTTAGACCACATTCGATTGGGTCATGGAATGAGATGACCCGGGAATTCTTGAAAAAGTTCTTCCCGGCTCATAAAACGAACACCCTTCGAAGAGCCGTAATGAATTTCTCGGCTAAAGAGGGTGAATCTTTCTTCCAATGTTGGGAGAGATTTAAGGACCTCCTACTTGCTTGCCCACATCATGGCTATGAGAGTTGGCGAATTATAAATTTTTTCAATGATGTATTAAGTTCCAATATGCGCCAATTTGTAGAGATGATGTGCAATGGCGAGTTTATGAGCAAAAATCCAGATGAGGCTTGGAGTTATTTGGACATGTTGGCTGAAAATGCCCAATCTTGGGATACCTCGGATAAACCCAATAACCCCCAAGCCTATTCAAGAGAAAGAGAAAGGAGGGATTTATATCCTCAAGGAGGAAGACGACGTGAATGCAAGGATAGCCAACCTCACAAGGAAGATCAAGGCCATGGAACTTAGTAAAAGTGGAGTTCCAAAGTCCAATGAAGCTATTGAAACCATATGTGGGATTTGTCACACTGATTTACACGCTACGCAAGATTGTCCCACAATTCCTGCATTTCAAGAGGTGTTACATGAACATGCAAATGCCACATATGGGTATCAACGGCCTTTCAATGGACCGGTGGGTAATACGTACAATACTAGTTGGAAGAACCACTCAAATTTTAGTTGGAAGAATGCTCCCACGGGCAATCCTACGAACTCTCACGGAGGGCCACCCATGCAAAATATAGCCCCACCTCAATTCTCAATGGAGGATACCTTGAAAGCGTTTATACAAGGGCAAACACAAATTAACCAAATGAATCAGCAAATGTTCCAAGAGCTTAAAGTCTCGGTTGATGAGATTAAGGGACGCTTGAATGCTAGGGAAGGGACCTTTCCGGCCCAACCTCAGCCCAATCCAAAGCAAGTACATGAAGTGAGCATTTCTAATCCTTCCAACCAACACATGGAGCAAGCCAAATCCATCACCACTCTTAGAAGTGGTAAACAAATTGACAAATCTATTCCAGTGAAGGCCGACAAGCCTAATGATCCGGTAAATTCTGAGGATGAGGATGGATCTAACTTAGCCCCACAAGAAACGAAACGCATTTACAAGCCCGTAGCACCATTCCCTTCGAGATTGGTTGCTCCAAAATCTCTCCCAAACTCTCATGATATTCTAGAGATTTTTAGACAAGTCAAGATCAACATTCCCTTGCTTGATGCCATCAAACAAGTCCCCTCCTATGCCAAGTTTCTAAAGGACCTATGCACAACCAAACGTAAATATAATGTGCAGCAAAAGGCCTTCTTAAATGAGCAAGTAAGTGCCATTCTCACTCAAAAGACCCCCCCCCCCAAAATTCAATGATCCCGGTAGTCCCACAATCTCATGTATCATTGGAGACTACCGGATTGAGCGTGCATTGCTAGAATTGGGGGCAAGCGTAAATTTGATCCCGTACTTGGTATACGAGCAATTGGGTCTTGGTGAATTAAAACCCACTAAAACCACATTGCAACTCGCTGATAGATCCATCCGTGTACCGAGAGGGATAGTTGAGGATGTGCTAGTCCAAGTGGATAAATTCTACTACCCGGTAGATTTCATCGTCTTGGACACACAACCGGTTATGGATGCTAGCACCCAAATACCGGTGATTCTAGGCCGCCCATTCCTCGCTACATCAAACGCAATCATAAATTGCCGGAATGGAGTGATGCAAATGTCCTTTGGGAACATGACGTTGGAAGTGAATGTGTTCCACTTAGGCAAAAGGTATAGGGATGATGATGATGTCCACGAGGTTGATTTGATTGATTCAATCGTGGAAGAGGAATTCGCTTTAAGGTAGAATTTTGATCCTCTAGATGTTGTTAGCTTTGATCCCTTTGAGGATTGGGACGACAATGATGGCTCCCATGAGGTAAACATGATAGAATCCATGGATGATGGGGGGGGGGGGGGGGGGGGGGGTTTCCAAAATGATCTACCTTGAAAGTTTGGGGACATGTTTGACACATTCTAAGGATGAATCTAATTCTCATTTTATTAAGGCCTTGGAAGTGTCAATTTCTGAAAATTCATTTGACAAGTCACCAATTTCTGATTTACACAAATTTATTGTGCAGGATTTGGAAGAATTGGTGCTTGACTTGCCTACAGAGAGGCCAATTTCTGAAAGTGTAGAGGTTGAGGACCCACTCCAACCTACACAAAATTCTGAGAAGGAGGAAGACATAAAGGGTCCAAATCTAAAAATTTCCTCCGATGAGGTCTCTTATACATTCGAGGAGTGCTTAACATACTTTGAGGATTGGGATGATCCCATGATTCAGGACATTGTACATGCTTTGAGGGAGACCCCCCGGTGCCAACAAAGCTTCCTTCCACAAAGTACCAAACTGAAAAATCAATTGTGAAAGCACCGGTGAATTCTGATTTTGTGGAGATCATATCGACTTGTGAAGAAGAAATACAAGTCTCCACATCTCTTTGGTTTGATCAAACTAAAGAACACTTGTGGGATGACCCATACTTGAATACTTTTCGCCCAGACAGGAAGGAAAGGAGATCCATACTTAATGATTTCCAAACAATGCAACTCTCCTATCCTAGTACATGTGACAATTTTGTTGAAGAACCCGCTGAAATTTGTCAGCCGGATTTTCCATGGGATAAAATGATCAATGTCATTAATGTACTTTCCAAAGCAGGATAGTGGATAGTTCTACTGAAAAATTTGTTACACCACTTGATGATCCTGCTCAACTTTGTCCTTTTGGATGTTATACTGATAATTGATCTGCTAGTCTGATAGAGATCCTCTTTTTACAAGGACGGGTCAGGTATCTTTATTGCTTTCCGTAGATTAGGTTTAGTTTTGTTTAGTTTTACTGTTTTAGTAGGATTTAGTTGTTGGAGTTGCAGACTTCCATGATCGACTCTCTCAGGTACTATTGTTCTCACTCTCTTATATTTTACCATTGCTCTCATGTTCATGCTCATTACATATCTTTTCACATTGAGGACAATGCAAGGTTTGGTTTGAGGGTGAGATGAGATTCTTCATCTAGCATGTTGCAACATTTCGAGCATCATACGTGCAAATTTTTTCGAATTTTCTAAAATTTCAAAACTCTTTTAGAAAACCTTATTTCTATGCATTCGAGATGATATGAGTATAAGATGAGGAGATACGAAGTGTGTGATGTTGTAAGTCTTGAATTTCTCCTAACATAATGGTTTTATATGTTAGTTTCCCTATTGTTGTGAGTGATAGAAAATTTGAACACCTTTACACCTACTTTACATTACACGATTTTCATGGGTTGAAAGGATTATGCGATTTGTGGATTGGCTAGACTTGGATTTAAAGGTGTTGAGAAACCAAGCCGGGGTACTTTGTCCATCCTTGTCCATTGGAAAATAACGAAAGATATGGATTTCTAAAAATCCTATCTAATTTAAAAGAAAAAGGAAAAGAAAGGATGAAATTGGGACTGAAGGAAAAATGGTGGAAAATTCCGAAAAGGGCTACCTATTACCAACCGGGGGATGGTCTACCCGTAACCAAAGCCGGAAATGGGACGTAGTGTGAAAGCCGTCGGAAGGACGGTAAGACAAATTCCTGTCATAGGCTTGTTGTTGCTTTGTATACCTTGAGATCTATAGTTCAGTTGATCCATGAAGAAGATAATCCCAGAAACTCATGAGATGAACTTTCACTATGCACACTAGGTTGAAGTTGTTCGAATTCTTCTATTTATCAATCAATCAGCGGGAATTTCATGTAGACACTTATTATGCTTTGAGAGTTTAAGGTTTCAGCTTCTAGCACCTAATTTCTCCAAATTTTATACTTGTATGTCTTGGAATGGATAGAAACATAGTTTCTGAAGGAGAGTTGGGTTTGGAGGTTTGAACTTATTAACGCATGTTTTGCTCGGGACTAGCAAAAAGCTGGTTGGGGGGTGTGTTGAACCTCCAATTTATACATTGCATAGCCCACTACATCACATTATATGCATGGTTTTCATGTTTAAAAGGCTCATCTAACGTATGTTTTGCGATTGTAGGGATGAGAGCGGACTTCACCCAATTGGAGACTAAAAAGAGCCAATTGAAGCCATTGGATGAAGATTGAAGAAGGACCGAAGAAAGTAGAAAGAGAGGAGAAGAAAGGAAGAAAGAAGCCCAAGGAGAAAGCAGGAAACAGAAGCCAAGACCGGTCGTCCATCGCCAAGACCGGTCGTCCGACCGGTCCAATTGTTCACAAAGGAAGACTTTTCACAGAAGACCACTGGACCATTCACGACCGGTCGTGCGACCGGTCGTCCACTGTTCAGACCGGTCGTGCGACCGGTCCTTGCATTAAAAGTTTAAAATCAGATATAGGGGCATATCATTGAGAAAACGCAATCCTTTTTACTCTCAACTTTTTGAAGAAAAATCTTCTCCGGAAGATTGCTTATTGGAGCTTTATTTATTTATTTATTTTTTACATTTAGAGAAGGTTAGAGAGTTGTGTTCTTCTTATGTCTAGGTCAATTAGTATGGGGACACATCGCATGGATTTACCTTTAAAAATGAGCCATTTCAATTTCAATTTTTTTAGTCATGGCTAGAACTTGGGCTAGCCTGTTTCATTTCATTTAGTATCACCAATAGGTAATAATATGGGGAAAAGTGGACTTAGGGACCATTTGGATGCACTTCGTCACAAGGGAGTATAAAAAAGGGGGGGTTTCAAGCCTGCATTTTCAATTGACTCGGTAGAAACCAAACTACTAAATCGGCGTTTTAGCACCTATTTTGTCAATACAAGCATTTTTTTTTTTTTTTTTGGTCGAAAATCCAATATTACCAGAAAATGTGGAAGAAAATTAGAAGCATAAAAGAGTGGATCATACTATACTACTAGTTGTAGCTGACCAGTTCTCAGCTATCTATTACTTGTTGAGCATCTTATGAACTGTATATTATCAATTGTACCATGATTTGATTTGCACCCATTAGGTAATGGATCATGGATGTGATAAATGGCCACGATACAATGAGAAATGCAATAGGTAATTAAAAAGTAGGCTACCTACTCCAGACTTACGAGTCATACCCTCCACTAATCTGTGTGCCAATGCGGCTTGGGTGAGTGAGTTCTGATTTGTTCATCAGATGGCCCAGTTTATGTGTTGTGGCTCCAAATTAAGTGGGCTGCTCATCAGTTGTTGCACTGCCTAGAAGAATGGATAACTGATAATAATTTGTTTAATATACACGTGCACTCCACCTAATGATCAAGCTATCTTGATTTTGCAGGTGACGTATATAAAATGGGGCCCACATGTTGAATGGCCTGGATCTCACATACATGACTCGTGGTAGCAGAATTTGAGATCCTAATCTCACAAGTAGTTATATCAGGGCTCTACTCTCTAGTATACATGTAGATGCAAATTTGACTGTGGTTTGTTTCCTCTTTAGTAGGATGGGCTACCATTTCTTCCTTCACTAGGGTCGGTTGGGAACACCAGTTTGGGTGTATTTGAGTGTATTTGGATTCAAAAAGTCATTTGGCAACATGGATTTGGGAGGAAATGGAACTAGAAGAAAATGAAACACAACTTTGGTGTGTTTTGAAATCTTACCCTTTTGTTGCGATTATAGTGTAATCGGAGTGAAATGCCTTTTGTTAGCTCCTTTTGTTAGCTCCTTTTTAAAGGCAAGAGTGTTGCACGTGTAACAAAGGTGTCACTAGGCTACTAATCCACTGTACATGTGGCACACTGATGATACCCCAAAACAATCTAATCATCGGCTGCATAACTAAAAATCGCATTCATAACTTGATCTTAACTATCCAAACATTGACCATGTAAATCGATGGTTAAAAAACGTTGGCGAGTCACTCTGTGGCCTACCTAAGGCTAAAGATTTCGTCATTTTTGGCCAAAGTATATATTTCAATGAGCTCATTACAATCATTCTATCAAATATCACATATGAACACTAATTTGGGAGATTATAGTTGATTTAGTAATCAAATTCAAGTTCCTGTAAATATACTACATTAATGTTTTTTGCTCAGGACTACACTAGTGTCTATACGTTAGTAAGATGTTAATAATGCCTTCTTTCGTTGCTTCTTGACCTTAGCTGTTGGATCCTTCTAAGTAGGTGCCCCTCTTGCTTCAAATCATGCTTTGGACTCTTGTCCCACTTCTGCTTCCTACCTATTTGTACTTGTTTACATTTAGAAACAGACACTTCCCTGCTCCCGCACCTGAATATGTTGCCACTTCGCTTCATGTGTCATGCGACTATATTCTTGACTACAGAGGTGTATATGCAACAACCACTCGACTTTGAGATGTCACTCAGCCAAGTCTATATTTTGTTGATTCCACAAGGCTACTTTTGGTTAATAGGCCGCTCATTCTTGCTTTGCCCACTTTAATTCTTTTTTGTAGAATATGCAGTCATGCTGATTATTCTACGCCTACCTACTCTTCCCCTCATGGATGATTGGCGATGACATTGTCCTTCTAGGTGATGCTCGCCTTGGTAGTTAGTGGATTTTAAGAGGATTGAAGCCACCATTGTTGGAGACTATTAGAGGCTCAATTCCTAACTTTTGCAAGGCATCTTCCTTGTGATTTAACACAAGAATGGAGCATTCCAAGCTCATGAAGTAGATGACCTTCTCATTCTCTTGATCTCTAAAGTTTAAATCTTTCTTGATAGTCATATCCTTATCCAAAGCTCTAAGATGAGATCTTTGTAGGTGAGCAACTCTAGGCAACCCATTCCCATTAGTTGTAGAGTTCTCAAACCTACCCTCCTATCACCTTAGGTATCTCATTGGCATCATATGCAAGGTGATTGATCAAGTGTAGCTGAGGCATTGGTGACGCAGCGGCAACACGATCGGGGGAGCAAGGGAAGCTGATTGAAGTACGGGAGAGTGGAGATCAAGCAACCTAAAGTGGCGTTGAACAAAGGGCTTATCCATCCACTCAATTCCCTGTGGGAGTTGAGTGTAGAGTTTGTTAAACTCGATCTAGGGTCATTTGCCGATCCTTGGCTTGTTAGTTGAGCCTAAAACTCTATGGGTGTTGGCCGCTCCTTGACTTGTCAGTCGGCCTAAAGACTAGGGGCTTTTGGCGCTCCTTGGCTCATTTGCCAGGCCTAAACAAAGTCTACAAGGGGGAGCCTCCGACACAGGAGTGAACGTGCGTCGGGTTGACAGTTAGCCTATGTGCAAAACTCTGTTTATGGTTGAGAGGTGAACCGATAAAACCTCCGTGTAAAGGTTGAGAGGTGAATCTCATTTAAAACCTCCGATAGTGAATGCCGATGTGCTCAAAGGAGTTGAGTACTTGAACCGGGAGTGGAGTAGACCAAAGTCGAACTACTATACATGCTTGTGTTTGTGATTGAATTGAGCACATTGTTATCTTAGCATTGTATGTTTAATTGTTAATTATGAATGCTTGATAGGAATGCATGCTTGACACTAGATAGGCACATCCACACACAAGATGTACTTTCACTAGTAGTGTAGACTTGAGCTCATTAATCCATTCTCATAAGTCTACATAGGTTGCATAGATTAGGAGATGGATTTGTTTAATCATTTGATTATCTATGCATGCTTAGGCTAGGTTGTTTAATTGCTAATTATATGCTAGCCTTGTGATTGGATCCACTTAGGCTTGGAAGCCAAAGTGTTAATTGCTTACCTAGTTTAAATTGTTAAATTGTGTAAGTAGGCGAAAAGAATTTCAAAAGGTCCTAATCCCCCTCTCTAGGACTTAGCCATAATATTAGTTGCTCTCCAAGCTTTCGCACGCATACGCCTATACAAGTGTATTGATCCAAAAGGCGTAATTTCACTTCCAACACTCGAACAGCAGGTGGCGCAAAAGGAATTGCTTCCGATTCCTTCAAGTAAATATCTAACCTTCTTGAATTTCAATTACTCTTCCTCCTCCTCTTCTTCTTCTTTTCAGGAATTTTGTTTTTTGAGGAAATGTGCCATGCTCACCCGAATTATAGGCATTTTTATGTTTGGAACGTGCATTTGTACAGGCAGCGGACATCTGTAAGTGATCCGGACAGTTCATGGGGTGGATCCCACTATGGAATGTGGATGGATGATTAGACTAGAAAAAAATCAACTCCATGGAACGGTGCCTGCTTCCAATTAGTTGATCTTTCTCTGTTGCATATGGATGGTTGGATATAATTTCCTTTTAACTGTCCATTTCAGGCTGTGAGTGTGTGAAATTGGGGTTTTCTTTGGGGATTATTGTGGCCCCTTAGATGAATGGTCTCGATAAGACCGTCTCCCATCTGTAGAAAGTGCTGGCCTAAATGGATAATCTGGCAATTGCAGCCACGGGTTATGTATTTCGTCTCTTTTATTTCTAATTATTTTGTAGAGACAATATAGAATGCTCAGATTCAGGCCATATTTCAGTACAGGCCCATGTATTTAGTGATTCATACTGCTAATCTGGTGGGACCCATCCAAGAAACCATCTGGATTACTGGAAGGTGGTGTGGCTCCTTCTGTATGCAATACTATCCCAAACAAAAAGATGGTAGTAATTTCTGATCCTTTCCTCATTGTTGTAATGGCTATTGGTAAGTATATTGCATATTTGGATTGAATCTTGCATGAGAGTTGATGCCAAATACTTTTGTGTTTTGGTTTATTCTTTTCAGCAATCGGAGTTCACAAAATTCAGTTGGTTATTATGATAACTCTGTTCAGGTATGCTTTTCTTGTGAATAATAGGTGAATGCTATCATTCTTTTTTTCTTTTTCTTTTTTTGTATGTCAGCTTATTTTGCTCGTTTTAGTTGGGCGTTGCCACTTTATTTTACCACTTTGTTGAATATTCAAAAAGGGGACATGCTTGTCGTTGTTGATAGTTGCATATAGTAGATTGATTTATTATTATTTCATGCAACATTTCCATTTTGTAATTCTCATTCATGGACGTTCAGGTGTTCTTTTCTTCGGTTTACAATTGCAGAGTACCATTAGTTTGTATATATTTTATGCTAATTTAGCTTATTTTAGTTTTCCAGGACCGCTTCCTTCATATTAAAATCTTCAGCATTCAAGAACTAGTGCGTTTGTTATAGTTGATGGTTGTTACTAGTGTTTTATGGAAGTTTTCTGGTTTTGTACTCTAGTGATTTGGGTGTGAGGTTTCTATGATATTTCAGGAGCTGTTAGTAATTGAGGATTTGCTATCTGCCATGGTTGGAATTGAGGGGCGGTACATTTCAATCAAAAGAGTTCATGGGAAGGACCGTCAAGTTGCCTTTCAGGTTGATGCATCCATGGACTTGGTGCTGCAGGGGAGTCAGTAAGGCCACTGAATTCCGGTGTATTTGGTGATATGACCTGATTTGGATTTATTTAATGCATGCAGGAAATGGCCAAAATAATATTTCCTCTCTGTGAGAACTTTCTGGCAATTAGTCAGTTCGTTGAATTGAGATTGCAATTCAAAAATGGCTTTAAATCATGCCTTTGCTGCTGCACTAAGGGCTCTCCTTCTAGTAGGTGTTTCTGATATCTGGATTATTGGATTCTTGTAATTTAGGTAATAGTTTGTTGGTTGGTTGTGTTTGTTTCCTTGTAAGAGGGGAAGCTTTTATATGGGGTTGGAGGTGTCTCTGTAAATATATCATTCTTCTTGTGCCATTGTTGTGTGTTAGCATTTTGTTTCTTGAAGCACCATTGCCCTTCTAATTCATGTGCATAAACAATTGATATAAAAACCTCAAAACTAAGATCTTTTATTTGGGATTTTAGATATTTTGATCAATGAAAACTCCCATTGGAAATGATGCACCTGCTGTTTCCAGGCCTAGGTAAAGTAGAAGGGTTGATGTCAGGTGGATAGCTGGTCATAGAAGTAGGTCTATCAACAGGTATAAAGATCTACAGGTACCTGAGGTACTCAACCTTATTCAAAAGCATTTGGATCTGTTCAAAAATTGTGTCAAGTTCAGGTCTACTGTATTAGACCTGCTTATAGGTCGGGCTAGGTTGGTTACCTAATTGGGTGCTCAACAGGTACACGGTCAATATCAATATTACATCTCTACCATATATAATGCGAGTAGCAGGGGACAATTTTGCCCCTACAATTAGTTTTTCTAGGGCTTACAACCTTGGGTATTCAATGGAAGCGTTACTGTAGCAATACTGTTGTGTCGGCAGAGTAGTGTTACTGTAGCAGTATTGTTGTGTCAGCAACAATATCCGTTATTTCATTACAATTCAAGTCCAGAGTTTGGATCTGGAATCAATGGCTATAAATTGTAAGCTCTTCATCTTAGTTAGGAAGCTTGAATAGCGAGTAAATTACATCCTGGTTAGAGGCTTGGTTAGCAAGCTAGTTTGTCTGTGTTCTGTGGGGGCGTTACAACAGTCTGATCCTGCGTGTTCTGTTCATCTGTTGCGCCGGTTAATTTTAGAGTGTCACACCAAAATTTAGGTGGATTGGACACTCAAATGGGCCACAAAGTTGGGAGTAGTTTGTATGGGCCATCTGTTTTGTTCAATGCCTCCCTCCCTCCCTCTGTCTCTCTCTCTCTCAACCCCCCTCCATGCATACCATGCCCCTTATTATATTTATATAGTCAATATCCATTATATTCTAGTAACTTAACATTTAAGAATTGACCCTTTGTCTTCCTATTTCTATTGCTAAGCTTCCCTTCCTATCCCATAGCCGAGAACTCAATCTTGACCCTCTGACCAACGCACCTACGGTTCATTTGTGACATTTCTTCTTTATCTACTTCTTATTTGTTTTAATTTGTGTAGCCATTCATGCAAAAATTGCCCATTCAATGATCAAGATTGTTGATCTGATGGGCCCTGTTGTCGAAACGAGCTCGAAGAAGTATAGACCATCTAATGTGGACCATGGGGCCATTAATGAATGATCAGGATCACTAGACCATGGACTTCACTTGGAGATGGAGCTCACCCATCTTCAGCTTCTCCTATAGATACATGACATGCTTGTAGGGAAATTTGACTGTTGATCTAGCTGCCATCACATGAAGGGGCTACAACACCAAAATCACAATGATTTCTTGTATCTGTCATATTACCAGCTTGAAAAATGGACAAATTAAGAAAATTCGAACAAAAAAGAGCAATGTTCCACATTCAATAGGTAGAATTGCAACCGTATCAAATGAATAGTATTTTACAGTCAACATGATATTTGGGTTATGCTACACGCAGCTGTTGCTCACTAGGTCTTTTTGTTGCCTTAGATTTGATGGGTACCCAAACCCGATTGGATTCGGTTCTAATAACTTGAATATGGCACCTGACCCTAAACTCAACATGACTTGGATCCGATTCCCTTAGGCCAGTCTGGACTTGGGTACACCAGTACCTGACCTGAACCCAACCCATTGATCCATTTCAATTCCTTATTCGAACATGATTGGCGGAACATGATTCTTAGGACCAACCCCAAATAGTTGTGATAATGCTATTATCATAATGATGATCTTTAAGTGTTTCTTCATGCTAGGGACTAGGTCTAGGAGCCTCAGTTATAAGAAACAAAATGCTATAATCTTTAAGCACTTATACACCCACCCTGTATTGGTTCTGGGCTAGTATGCATACAAAAGCCCATTTTTATTTTTTTGCTTTTCCTTTTCATTTCATTACGAAAGGTAGCTTAGAAACTCGTCTCAACTAGATCTAGGCCTATTTGAAGATCAAAACATAGTATGTAAGTGCAATGAATCAAAGAATATTCTGTTTTGGTATGTTGTAGGGCCCACCATGATGATATGTTGTATATCCACTCCGTCCATTTGTTTTTCTGGCTCATTTTAGGATGCGGTCCAAATTAATCACATCCAAATCTCAGGTGGACCACACCACAAGAAACAGTGATGATTAAACGCTCACCATTAAAAACTTCCTAAGGCCCACCGCAATAAGATCTATAATGTTTTTTTGTCATCCAACTCGTTGATAAGGTCCATCAAAAACTGAATGAAGGGAAAATACAAAGATTAGCTTGATCCAAAAATTTTGTGGCCCACAAAAAGCTTTTAATGGTCATTCACCACTTTTTCTAGTGGTTTGGTCAATCCGAGATTTGGATCTTCTTAAGTTTTGGGATAACGTCCTTACATGATATGAAAAAATGGATGGACGGCGTGGATGTGAAACACATTCATCAAGATGGCCCCCACACGGTAAGGGTAACACCCACTAAGCTATCTACTACGTATTCTATATCCCTGCCGTCCATCCGTTTTGCCACCATTGTAGGGCATGAACCCAAAAATGAAGCAAATCCAATTCTCAGGTGGACCGTAAGAAATAACGGTGATTGACCATTAATGGGCCACGAAAGTTTCGGATCGAACTGATATTTGTTTTTTTCCTTTCATCCAGGTTTTTTTTTTACCTTGCGTTGGAAACATTACAGTGGGCCCAAGAAGTTTTTAATGAGAGGCGTTCAATCACCAATGTTTCCTATGGTATGGTCCGCCGAAGATTTTGATTTTTTTTTTATAATGACCTAAAATAATATGTAAAAACGGATGAGCGGTGTTGATGTACAATAAATACGTCAATGTGGGCGGCACCTAATCGCCTTTTGCAGGAAGTTTCTACACTGGAAGTGAGGCGGGGCCACCATAGTTTTTGATAAATCCACTCCGTCCGTCTGTTTTTCTCAGATCATTTTGGGACATGGGAAGAAGAACGAGGTGAATAAAAAACTCAGTATGCCACACGAGGGAAAAGTGGGGAAAGAAATGCCTAATGTTCAAACATTTTTAGGGTCCACTTTGATGTTTATATGCCATCCAAACCGTTTACAAGGTCATTCCCACAAAAAAGCTTAGCCTGGTACAAACCTTTGTAGCCATACGAAGGGTTCGACAGTAGTCGTTCAATTCCCACTATTTCCTCTAGTCTGGCCCACTTAAGTTTTGGATCCACATCATTTTTTTTTATCTCATGTCCTAAAATAAGCTGGAAAAATAGATGGATCGGGTAGATTTGTCAAACATAACAGAGGCCCCATCTAGCTCCTCAGCGCAGGAACTTCCGGCTAAAGGCTGCGACATCCACAAGAAACCGCCTCTATTGATTCTCTAGCAGAGCGTGGTGGATGGGACGCAGGCATTTTGAAATTAGTTTACACTTGGCATACAATTACTAAAATCAAACCGTTCAAATTATTGTACAATATATAGATGTATCATGACTCAAAAATAAGATTACTTGATTATCTGACCATTTACTGTACGGACGAAAAATGAAAACTATCCAGTCCTAATCCCACAAACAAGCGTCCACGAATCAGAGGTTAGGATTATTCAAATAGTCTAATATTTGTCTCGTAGCTCGGAAACAGTGGGATTGATTTCTGGCAGCAACCACCATATACTTGGGCCATCAAAGGACTGTTCCTGATCATTTAAGGAAGATACAAATATAGTTAACAAGTACCTATTCAGAATTTCATAATTCTTACATTATCTAAATTTCATATGCACAAGTAAATATAATGAAGAAAAAGCGACGCTATCCAACTGCAATTACTACCAATAACCTGCCGAGCAAGATCCTCTCTGTCGTAAACTAGGGAATGTTTGGATGCACTATCCAATTGAATTGTGATTCCTAGTCTACTAAGGTGGAAATAATCTGTGCTTGAAAATGCTATGCATAACTTTTAATTTGTACCTGAAAAAAAAAATCAACTGAAATTTGAAGGCTGCTTCTTCATTATGAATGCAAGAAAACAATATTAAACTTTTGTCATTTCACAATTCAACTCACTTGTGCATCCAAATGCAGCCTAGGTCTGTTTTTACTTTATATCTGCAAAATCGGCTTTAGAGATTGATATCTGAGGACGTTATTCTAATCTTCAGCTACCTCAACCAGCTGCCCACAAACCCACTTCTTCTTAGATGAAGTATCGGATGAAGAATTCTCGGCTTCCCTTGCCAATACTTCTCCAGTCAACTCTCCTTCATGTGGCATGATCTCGCATTTTCCAGCACCATCGAGTTCAGGTGGATCGACTGGTTGATCTATCTTGCCCAACTGATTTACTGCACTGTCAGGATGTAATTGTGGTGGAAAGTAGTCATGGGTTCCTTCAGCATTTTGAATCGCAGGCAAAGATTCGCTCCCGTTTGTTAACTTATCCAAAGCATATTTGTCAAGATTGAAGTCTTCATAGTTACTGTTGCTTGAAGAGATGAGATGGGTTCCGTCTACTTCTCTTTTACGTGGAATCACTTTGGTATTTTCTGTATCCAGGTCCTCATGGAAGTGGTTTACTGAGCTGTTGGAGTCGAAAGAATTGATCTTTGACTGTTAGATAATGTGAACTGTCTCGTCTCTACACCTTCAATCAACCTCGTTGCTTCGGCAATAAGCTTCCTGGTTTCCATAAGTGAAGCTCGGGCAAGTAGGCTTTTCATTGCGGCCACCTGCCAGAGCCTTTGCAGCTTTCTCAGCTTCAGCAATCAGCAACCTGATTGCAGCAATAGCCGACAAATGTTAAAATAAGAAAAGGTGGAAAAGAAAATAAAAGAAAAGAAAAAAATACAAATATCAGAAAAATCCATTGTATTGAAATGTTGCACTACTAGAATCCAAAATCAAAACAAACCATCTACAAAAGGAAATCAACATTACTGAATTCTGCCCACAGAACCGAATTTAGTTATAATTATTCATCCAATAAAGTTGAAATAATCAAATTATGATTTCCTTAGCATTCGTATTGATGGTCTAGGGCTAGTAATTGCAATTGCTTAACATTCAAGTTACTAGTTTGAGGGCTACTTCATCATTATGAATGCTAGGAACATCGTTATTTTCTCTCAATTCTTCTAGATTGAGCTGAATGTTCACAGTTCAATTCATTTGTGCTTCCAAATGTAGCAGAAGTGTGTTTCCATGAATCAGAAGTTTCAACGTAAGAAGAAAAGAGGTATTCGAGCACATCTGAACTCGAGACATTTGATAATTGTAGCATTGCTAGTAAACCCAAACGAAAAATGGCTTCCGAAAGACAAAATTAAATACTTACTTTGCTCTTTCTGTGACTTCCCTTTTCTTGGTTTCAACGGCTGTCCTCTCCTCTCTAATTTTCTTTATCATTTCCAACTTGGACTTGGCCAATGGATCTTTGTATGATGGTACATTTCTCTTTTTCCTAGACCCTACTTTCCCAGGACTTCTACCCTCAGCTTTAGTGCCGTTGTACCAATTGGTAGCTCTCTTCTTCGTAGTGCTCCTTCTCATAGACGGTGTTTCTCCAGTTGGTTTTCTTCTTGGTTTTCTTTCAGCTCCGACAGGCATGCCATGATAACTTAGAGAGTGCAGAGCAAACCTGGTCTTGGTATCCCTAATAGGAGAAGTGAAGAAATTTTACAAAACTAAAGAGAATAGCACCCATGTAAGAATGAAAAGAGATATGAAACACGCCTCTTTAAGGTATCGGTATATGCCCTTACAAGATCAGCCCATTTGGCAGAAATGGCCTCCGAGATCTTCCTCCACTGCTCTGGGGATTTCGATGCTCTTTTGTTGCCTTTTGGCCTTGGCATCAATTTGCTCCTCTCGACGCTCTCCAACCACTCCTCTTCAAGTTGTTTGTCCAAAATCTTATATGAATCCCACTGCAGTTCGTCTTCACCTTCATAGTGTTGGGGTCTTGTCTTCAATCTTGGACACCAGGGGGTGTCGGGTGCCCAGTGGGTTCAGGTCAGGCGCCCGATGTCACCCGGACATGGCTTCTGGAAATCTGAAAGTGCTGCTGGACAAGAATTGTCGGGTGCCCGACAAGGTTAGGCGGGCGCCTGAAATTCCCTGGATTTGTTGCTAGAACTCTTTGGATAGATTTGTTGATCTGTCGGGTGCCCGGCGAGATCGGGTCAGGTGCCTGACCGTGTCAATTGCAGTCTAGGTCGGTTGCACAGTTTTGCGCGGAATTTGTTTCTAATCTTGGTTTTCTCCTATTTAAAGGGGTGTAGAGCGGGATTAGGTAGGCCGCCAGAGGGGCCTTGTATCCTAGAGGAATTGAGAGAGTTCTAGGGTGAGAGAAAGAGCTTGGGGAAAGCTTGGAATTCTCTAGTATGAGGGAAATGGCTGTTTTTGTCCTTCTCATGCGAGAATTAGCTTTGTAAGCTTGGGGTTTCTCTTGTGGGCTTGGATCCGGGTAGGTTTTCTTCTATAATCTCTTGTAACTTCTGATTCATAGTGGATTGTTCACTTTGTGCCATGGTTTTTTTACCCGTGAGGGGTTTTTCCACGTAAAAATCGGATTGCCTTCTTGTGTGAATTGATTTGCTTGATCATTGTGTTTACCTTGTTGATCATTGATTTCTCGCTTCCGCTGTCGGATTGATCCCAACACATAGCCCTTCCTAGAAGCTTCTACAATCAAATTTTGCCATTCTAGATGACGTTTCTCTCTTAGATCATCAACCTTCCGTGGCGACGTTGCCATCCCATCCGAACTCCTAACCCGATTTTTACTCTTGTCTCCTCACTGCACAATTAAGAAAAAAGATAATCTATTTCACTGGTACAATAAGACCCATAAAAAATTAAAATAAAAAATAAAATAAACAATTAAGGACTCAGAAGCTAGTCTAGCAATTGATGAGGGCCCAACTAAAGGTTGACCTGAAACTCAATTTACTTTTCTCGAGTTTTAGAAACTCAATTTGATCGAATTGAATATATATATATATATATATATATATATATATATATATATTAATGAACGATATGGATGAAATAGATACATCATAGTGTAAATGGAATTTTCCCACATCTGTAAAGTCCCCTATGCCAACTGGATCATGTAAATGGAATTTTCCACATTAGATTTACATGCCAACCGTTGATTAGTCACAATATATAAACATAGCATAATGCTTATTCTGTGGTGATCCTGTGATCTCTCTACAAATAGAATACAGCAGAGCCATCTCTCTACAGTACACTTTGCAAGATTATACACAATTAGGACCCTCCATCTGGAGGAATATATTACCAATGACCTATTTATAAAAAAATTACTTCCTTCAGAAAAATACAATCATAGCCATCAATTTTCTTTAATTTACCTCACCTGGTTTAGACCATTAAACATTTTTCTCTTCTACCACCCCTTTGAATGGCTAGGATCATCTGATCTATGTTTATTTTGAGCCATTTGCCTTCTATATTAGTTGATACATCATCTTGTCACATGTACTTTAAAGGGGCTTTGTAAAGCCCACAAGGCATGTGTAATAAATCTCATGCAAGCGCCACTCATGTGGGAGCATGGCACAATGAGCCTGAGATCCAATCCATCCATCATACAAGCACTAGTATATTGCTACCCTAGCCCAAGAATCAATTTGATCCACTGGTAAGGTGTGCCACATTTTGCAAAACAAATGTATAGCTCTGAATTAGGGCCCACATGCCGAGTGGACCAGATTTACATCTGAATTTTGGATAAGGAGATTGGAGATCGAGATTCGATGTACATCTGAAATTTCCACCAAGTATGCGGCATCTTTGCAACATAAGGGTAAGTTGGATTAAATTTTTACTCCAAGACCATGTATGGACTAGTTATTATGCATGTGTTTTTAGAAGTATTTCTACTAATATTACTATTTCATGTACTATAAAATCCGAACCTACAAAACCTATAGGATTTCAATTTGCAGTGTGTGAAAAATCGAATTGAATTGAATAAAAAATCCATCAATTCAATCTTATATCAATTCCAAAAAAATTGGGGTCAATTCAATTTCAATTCGAAATTTTAAAAATAAGATCAATTCAATTTCAATTTCAATTTCATCTAAAATCGAACCGATCGAATCGATGTGCAGCCCTACACCTGAGCCGTCTTGTACCATGCATATGGGCTCAACAATGCTTCAAGCCTCTAACAAAAAAATGTCAACCAAAAAAGCCATTATGTCGACACATCACTTCTTTTGCTAAAACATGTAGTGTTGCAGGCATGTCCATGTAAATTGAAGCATGCATGCCATAAAAGACAAATCTTGATTAGATTAAAGAAAAGTTCAATGAAACTTTGAAGGACTAATGTGAAAATGACATTGGCATTTTTTATCAACAGGAAAAGCATGGCTCTAAAGATGGCCTTTAGATGGTAACCCTCCTGAGAGACTATGCATGCCAATTGCCAATCATATCGAATCGTTAGGTGGTCAAGTCCGACTTAATTCACGAATACAAAAAAATTGAGCTGAACTATGATGGAACCATGAAGCATTTTGTATTCAGTAACGGTAGTATAATCGAAGGAGATGTCTATGTAATTGCCACACCAGGTATTGTTTTGGCTTCTTCTCTTTTCAAAGTCATCAAGTTATGCCCATGATATACATGTTTCCTGTCTGATGATGGCGTTCTTCATAAAAAAAACATTTTTTTTTTTTAGAATGGTATTGATTTGTTTTATTTGTATCAGTTGACATCCTAAAGCTTCTTTTGCCTCAAGAGTGGAAAGAAATTCCTTATTTCAAGAGATTGGATAAACTAGTCGGAGTTCCAGTGATTAATGTTCACATATGGTTAGCAACAAATTCTTTCAAGTTTATGTGGATGTTTTCTCTTCTCATCGTGCATTCCATCATCTTCAAGTTTTACTTTCCATCGATAGTCAATCATCTTATCTTGGCTTAATGGACTGAAACTGAACAGAAGCTCCTTTCTTTTTCTTCCCGTTTTCTGTAATAATCAATTTGTTAAATTAGTATTATAATGCAATTTACTTCAAGTTATCTCATGCTTGAATATTTCACAGGTTTGACAGAAAGCTGAAAAACACATATGATCATCTACTTTTCAGCAGGTCTGTATACTCTGCCATTGATCCTTTTTTTTTTAATTTTTTTAATGCCGGATGGATGTTTAAGTATTTATATGCATGCATATAAGTTTGTATGTATGGATGTATGCATATAAAGTAGTTTATTTTAATAGGTCATATCACCCGCTTTATAATATTCTCATACTTGTAGGGTTCTAATTTTTTGTGTTTCTCTGTATCATATCGATAATAGCCCACAAGATTCAAATCATGTTTCTTCTTATGCATTTGGATTTTGGACAGAGAGACATTTAAAAAGACTGAAATTTGACCCAGACCAGATGAGGGCCTGATCCCGATTTGATTCTGGACTGGTTGAGTACTCAATTAAGCCATGTGAAATCTGATCATAAAAATTCTTCGAAGTTTTATAAGTTTTTCAAGTCCTAAGTTGATGCATAAAAGCTTGAGCTTTTTTAGCATTCTATTGAGATTTCTCTCTTAAAAGGATTGATGTGGTACTTCTTAACTCTCAATTGGGTCGAGTCAACTTGGCAAGTTTCGAGAGTATTCTTTATTTTTTATTTTATTTTCTTTTGTGATTTTTGGTTGTGCAAGATTGTTTGCTTATACTGACATTATACTGGTTTTGCTTTATTATTATTATTTTTTTCTTGCAGAAGTCCTCTTTTGAGTGTATATGCAGACATGTCAGTAACGTGCAAGGTAAAGCATTGTGCACAAAACTGACCCTTGAATTTGTGTGCTTTCAATCATCACCTTTACATTTTATATTGCTTTCTATGATTTCAAATGGGATATTTGTACCACTTCTTTTATTTCTTGCATCTCTCATTATGTGGAAGACTGATTGTTTTAATGGAAACTAATGTGTTTTAGCTGTTTTTCCCTCAAGCTCAAATTGTTATTTCATCATTAGAACTTTGTAATCATCCTTGCAGGAGTATTACGATCCCAACCACTCCATGCTGGAATTGGTTTTTGCACCTGCGGAAGAATGGATTGGACGCAGTGATTCTGAAATTATTGAAGCTACTATGAAAGAGCTTGCAAGACTCTTTCCCGATGAAATTGCTGCTGATCAAAGCAAAGCCAAGATTCTTAAATACCATGTCGTTAAAACACCACGGTGAGCTTGAAAATACATGGACTCCCTTTTTTCGTTTTAATCTTGAATCATGAAAAAAAAAAAAAATGTTTCCAGTATAAGAAAAATATAAGGGCTTGAAAGGACAACTAATATTGGACAAAATAAGAGATTCTGGATGCTTCGTACCCCATGTATATAAGAGATTGGACAAAATAAGATATTGGGTTGGGTTTGGGTCTCACCTTTTGGACCTGGTTAAAATCAGGTATAGTTGGGTTCGGGTCATATATATATATATATATATATATATATATATATATATATATATATATATATATATATATATATATATATATATAAAGGTTTCCCAAGCACACACATGTAAGAGAGCATGTTTTCACACCATGCACATGTCAAAGTGGCACATTTGTATGTGATCTAATAGTTCCATCAGTTGGGGCCAGCCATGTAAATGCTCTTATTTGTCCCAAACCCAACCTGAAACCTAGATCCAAAAATCCGATGGGTACCTAAACCTGATAGGATCTGGACTTGAACCCAGTCAACCCAGGTATGGGTGCTATAGGACCCGAACTGAACCTGACCTGAGCCCTAGGCCCATATCTCGCTGTAAGTACGAGACCAGGGGTTACATATTATGATATTTTCAAGCATTTGCCTATACAATTATATGATATTTTCAACAGATATTATTACATAAATAGAAGTTCATATAAGTTTATGATAGAGAAAATGAGACTGGATAGAAGTAGCATTGAATAGTATTTATTGATACCCCAATACGAGAAAAAGGCTAATGTTTGTTTTCTTTCCTGATACCCTAGTCAGCATAGGTCTGACAGAGATAATTTTCTAAAAAATGCTGTCTTCATTCCCTTCCAAAAAAAATTCTTGTGCTGTTTCAGGTCTGTTTACAAAACTGTGCCTAATTGTGAACCATGCTGTCCTCTACAAAGATCCCCAATAGAAGGGTTTTATTTGGCCGGTGACTACACAAAGCAGAAGTATTTGGCTTCCATGGAGGGTGCTGTTCTATCAGGGAAGCTCTGCGCACAGGCAATTGTTCAGGTAATGTGAGCAGGGATCCAATTCGGTTGAAAATTATTAACACGTCTCTGAAGAATGTCTTAGCTATGTGCCTGAAAAATGTTTTAACAAATGTTGACAGATTTCATCTGAATTTCTCATATGCACAAAAAAAAAACAAAGTAGAAAAAAAAAAAAAAAAAAAAAAACCAAGAAGGAAAACTGGATGACCACTTCTTGGGCAATATTCCAAGAAATGATGGAAAGCCTTTGTTGGAAGGCGGAACGAACAAACAAAGAAATGAAAATGGTGAACATGGAAACTCCTGTGAAATGAAAGTCACCAGTCTTCTTGTGAGTTTTGTTCTCCATCAAGTGTGTAGGAGGGGGAAAATAATATGAACTAAGAATGCTGATATTTCTTTCCTGTTCCCCAAATTTTCTAATGAGATGCTTTCCTTGATCTAGCCCATCGTCACATGTAATCCTGGCATCTAACACTCACCTCCCACGTGAGATACACAAGGACAAGTTCATTAGTGTCTTAAACAAACAAATGGTTTTTCAACACTACAGCTAGAAAACCCACCATCTATCCCACCCCAGCCATGCAGTTGTATGATGATATTAACATTAAGGAAACAATAAAAGGATTTAGGTGTTTCTGATTGCCAGTTTTTAAGTTGTGGACGGTGTCTGTTCGTTACATTTTTTTTACAAATGAACATAATGGAACTCTCAGGACTGTGACTTGCTGGTCTCTTGGGCCCAAAGAAACACAGCGGCAGAGGCAAGTATTGCTTAGCCAAGCAACTGGGAGTTCCCAGAGCGATCATCAGGAGTTCAAAAGAAGATTTGGTTGCAAAGATTAATTTTTTGTCCAATTCCCTCGTTGATCCTAAAAGTTTGCATCCTGAGTGCTACACACACGTTCAATGTTCAGTTGGAAGAGGTTCTGTAAGTTTCTTGTTGGAGGACACTTTCCTTGTCCTTCTTTCAATAAGCTAGATTTACTTGATAACAAAGCTTATATACTGGATCTGTCGAATGGGGTACTACTCTAGAACCAACCCCAATGTCAATAAGTTCGGTTGAGGCTATTGAGGTTTTCAAATCATTACAGTGACATCCAATCTAAGATCAATGACCTTGGCCTAAAGCTACAATCAGATGGGCCTCTGCATCATCCTTTAAATATCCGGTGTGGTTTGCAAGGCCCTCTCTGGGATGGCTAAGGAACAGCACTGTATGAATCCTGACAAACCTGGACTTTGGATCTGATCTTGAATATGAAGGCCTGGTAACTAATCAGGCCAGGCCACAGCTGTAGCCGCAGTCAGTCTTAAGGACAATAAGATGGCCATAGTTCATATCATTTGTAAATGTTTTCATCAAACAGCCACAGGCTTGGGCCCAGTGGCAGCTAACTCCAGAAATAGCAGTTTCGAAAACTAGACCAGCAACTTCAACCTGTCAGGTTTATTTGTCAATTCGAGTCCGTCCAAGGAATGGTTGTACCATTTTCGTGTTATAACAAACTTGCTGGATGTAGTAATGTGATGCAAACTCCCGACTAGTTGGATGTACAATTAGTGTGTGAGCATTTCTCTCTACATAAAATAGTAGGGAAGACAAGTTATGGCTTTTGAGGGAAGCCAGAAGCTAGAGTGAGTGGCAGGGGCTCTGTCCGGGACCACTGTGATGTATGGGTTTTATCTATGCCGGCCATCATGAATCCATTAACTGGGGCTTTGCTATAGAAGATTTCTAAGCTATTTTCATTTCCAATTTCCTTAGAGAGTGGAGGTCAGCACTTGATAGGCCTAGGTAGGGTTGATTTTCATGCTTGGTCTGGGATGTCTTTTCTTGCTATTGTTTTGGGGTTCCCGTCAATTCTCTCTGTACAGCTCTTGTATTGCTTCTTCCTCTTCGAGTCGCACTGCCTTAGAGAAGCAGCGGATGTGAAAACAGGTTTGGAGACACAGCTGAGTTTAAATATTGGCTGAAGATGAGTTTGAAACCATCACAACTCTTCTCTTTAGAGGCTCCGCACGATTTTAGCATTCTCAGTCTCTCTAGAAGTTGCACAGTTCAAGCGTATTACGCCTAAACAAATTAATATTGATCACAACCTTAGATCACAATATCCAAACCTCATAGGAGGCTCTAGACATTGATTCAATTAGGGCCCACCTTACAGAATTCTTTACCTTTCTAGCATTAAATGGTTGAAACCACCACTGCCATCTACCATCTTAACCCAATCAAATAGATTAGCTTTTAATCCTCCGTATTCACCTTTGAATCTTGCAACATCTGATCAATGAGTAAGGCCCACCTTCGGCCCACCTTACAGAATTCTTTACCTTTCTAAGCAATTAAATGGTGAAACACCACTTGCCATCTTACCATCTTAACCCAGAAATCACATAGATTAGCCTTTTATCCTCCGGTATTCACCTTTGCATCTTGCAACTTGGATGCGAAGCTGCTATGTGAAGATTGACAACATTGAAGTATCCTTGATCACCAAGCTGTGTGTATCAGCTAGGCACACCCATAAAGGCCTTGAGGTGGGTTTCCCTAAGAGACATTTCTGCTCTTTCCCAATGTATTTGGTCCACTTGAGTTTTGGAAGTTTTGGCTTGTGCCCAAACAATGGATGGGAGTGGATGCAAAATGTACATCAAGGTGGGACCCACAGCTTCTTGTTGCATGGTTTGCCTACAACATTCTCCCTGTCCTTGAAACTGTGTGGGGACCACCTTGAGCTGTGTATGCCATCCAACCTGTCCATCAGGTGTGCCTCATGTTCACACCCACACCTTTGGGACAATGGTAGACTGAGTGAAGATGACTTCGTCTCAAAACTGAGGTCCCAGTATCGGTTCCCAACAGTGTAGGTGTGTGTACTAACCCATTAACTATGTGATCAACGATCGGATGGACCTAACTATGTGATCTCACCCATTAACTTTGGACACACAAAGCATTCTCTCCAACCGTTTGTTTGATGGCAACAGATCAGGCCGTTAGGATCTGATTACACCCAAATCCTAGTTTTGCCACGTGCCAATGTCGGCTGTGTCTGGGTCATTCATCAATGGCCCACCTAACTGTACCATTGTTAAAAAATCAGGCCAGTCACTTCATTCTTAGGTGACCAATCGTCCATTTTTAACTTGAACAACCTTGCGACCCACCTGATGTCGCCTCTTTCCTGATTTTTGGACCAAAGCATAGGCCAAGTGGGGCCAACATGATGAAAATTCCGGTTCTGTCATCAAAATGGACCAAATCTGATTTCTAAGAGAGAGAGAGGAACTATTGTTCTAGTGGGCCACTAAGTGGATAGGATTGATGCGCAGTTATCAAATGTGCGATTGAAATAAAAGGTTCAATGGTCCAAATTCAACTAGAGGAACCAGATGATTAAGATGTTTGCCACATGTACGGTGAAGAAGGAACCAAACACGGATGTTTGCCACATGTACGGTGAAAGAGGGACCAAACACGAACGCATGGTTTGGCTGGTGACCCCTAAACCAGCTAGCTAGTTGGTGGAAAAGTTCGTGGGCCCCACCATGATGTATGTTTTTAATTCTACCCCATCCATATATTTTGCCAAATCAGCTAAAAAAAAATTTGAGGGGAGCGGATTAGGTGAGACCCGGATCCATCGAGGTGGGTGGGACTCTTGACTGTGGGGCTCACAGTGATGTATGTGCCTTAAATCCACACCGCAGCGTGATACCAAAAATGATTGTGCCTTAAATCCACACCGTCCAACCATTTTGAAACTCATTTTAGGGCATGATCCCAAAAATGAAGCTGACTCAAATCTTAGGTAGACAACACCACAGGAATCAGCCATGATTGAATCCTTAACATTCAAAACTTCATGGATTCCAACCGGAAAGTTTATTTTCCATCCAAACTGTTGATAAGGTCACAAACGCATACATACGTTATACAACATGTACACCACAACCACACACACCCCACACTTCACACGTGTGGCCATTAAAAACTGCATTTTCACGAGTCTGCCCATTTTAAGACCTAAAATCAAACAAAATCCATCCTTTTGGCCAGCAAGTAGACATTAAACCCATTTTAGGACCTATCTTTTAAATATTTCTAAATAGCGCCATATCTTTTGAATACGTCTAAATAGTGCCCTATCTTTTGATATATTACAAAATAATACCTAACTTTTGAAATTTTCTAAATAGGCCTTATCTTCGGATTTAGTGACAAATAGACTTATCTTCTGAATATTTATAAATGGTGCCCCATCTTTTATCCAAGTCCAACTATCCATCCATGACTATGTAAATACATCCATACATGATGATGCACAAATGCATGCATTCATACACTAATATATTAATCCATCGGTACTTACCTGTGTACATTCATACAAATATACATGTCTCCATTCATTCGTCCATTCATCCATGCACTAATACATCCATCCATCCATCCATGCATACAAACATGCATCTATAATTCATCCATACATGCAAATTCATTCTTCCATAAATAATGCCCTATCTTTTGTTGATTATTTCTAAATAACACCATATCTTTGTTTTAATACATAATAGTGCCTTATCTTTTAAATATTGTCCTCCCTTTAGAATATTTCTAAAGGCAGCCCTGCACACACCACCACATGGACCCACAATGAAAACGGCCTCAATAATACGAAGGGTGTGGATCACTAAAATGGCCCAGATTATATGAAGGGGTTAGGTCACTTAAAAGGAGCCAACAATGTAAATAATTTAGATCACTCCAAACAATCCATGCATTTCAAAAGGTTAACCCAATTGATCACTTCGAAATGAACTACGCATTTTAAGAGGTTGGCCCATCCTAACAAATGGTTTGGTTAGTGAAAAGGGACCATTGTTATAAGTACTACACATCATTAGAAGCGAGTTGAGTGATTAACAATTTTGGTTACAACAAAGTGACCTAACCATAAGAACGGTTTCTACTAGTAAAGAGGGAAAAAGAGATATTAATGGTTTTAGCAATTGAAAACAAGCTCATCATGCATGACCTATGTACTCAACCGTCTTAAATGGGTGAAAATACAATTACAGATCCACTAAGGGGTGACATCGACTATTTGGATCACTAATATGGGCCTTAGCATAATCATGGTTTGACTGTAGTGGTCAATCAATCCTACCAACACGGCCATAAAACATTCGCTTCGATTGTTGAAAATGAGTCTTAATATATCCATTAATTTGGATCACTGAAAAAAATGCCTCAATATACAAAGGGTTCTGATCACGAAAATGGCCCAAATTAATGGAAAGGGTTTGGATCAGTTTGCATAGATTGTTGAAACATGGGCCTTAGCATATCAATTGATTTGGATAATTGAAAATGGCCTCACTAATACAAAGGGTGTGGATCACTAAAATGGCCCCAATTGTATGAAGAGTGTTGGCCCATCTTATAAATGGTTTGGTTACCGAAAATGGGACTATTCCTATAAATAGTTCGCATCACTAGAAGCGAGTGAGTGATTAACGGTTTTGGTCACTATAAAGGGCACAACCATAATAATGGTTTCTACCGGTAAAAACGAAACAAGAGATATTAATGGTTTAGGTAATTCAATATGGACCCATTATGCAACAAGACATTAACAGTTTGGATAATTGAAAATGGGCCCATTGTGCATGACTCATGCACACAATTGTCTTAAATGGGAGAAGACAAAATTAAAGATCCACCAAGAAATCATATCAACTACTCGGATCACTAAATATGGGCCTCATCAATCATCATACTCATGGCTAACATTGTGGCATATCAATCTAGCCAACATGGGCTACAAAACATTTACTTGGATTGTTGAAGATGAGCCTCAGCATATCAATTAATTTGGGTCACTAAGATAGCCGCAATAATATAAAGGGTTTGGATCACTAAAATGGCCCAAATTATGTAAAGCATTTGGATCCCTTTACTTGGATTGTTGAAACATAGGCCTTAGTATATCAATTGATCTTCATCACTAAAAACGGCCTCAATAATAGGAAGGGTGTGTGGATCACTAAAATGGCCAAAATTATATAAAAGGTTTGGATCACTTAAGAAGAACTAGTAAAATGAACAATTTGAATCACTCCAAACAACCCAAGCATTTCAAAAGGGTAGCCCAATTTCAAAATGTAGGCTCATGTATATGGTTTGGTAGGTAACAATGGGACCATTGTAAATGGGTTCGTTGGCGAAAATGGATCACTATTGCGAAAATCGTTGACCATTGTAAACAGCTCTGCTTTGCATCATTTGGGCTAGTTGACTCATCAGGTCAACAAGACGTACAAAAAATTGCCAACGGTCAACTGCCACATGTTGCCCATCTTATTGTTTCCCCAGCCTGGTATTTTAACCTGGTCATTTATGTACGACTGTAGGTATTTTAAGCAGTACTGTAGAGACATTTAGGACTGTGAGTCTGCAATGATTCCTTTGCTGCTTTTGTTGACATCTTCTTAACTTGAAGAATCATCCAATGTTTCAATCAAGCGTGAATGAATCCCATATGCCACTATTTGGGCCACATCTCTGCTCCTTGAAGATGCAAAACAATATGGATGCATCCATTACCATAGTAATAAAATTACTTTTTCTTTTTCATTTGTTTGGAAAAATATAGATGGAAAGAAAAAGTAATTGAAAAATATAGACAATTTACCTTTCCAAAAAAAATATATAGATAATTTATTCTAGAAAACAGAAAATGTGATTTGAATTTTTTGGCGAAGTTTTTAATCCCTTAACAGAAAGCTGAACCACGAAACAGGCAGAACATTTTTACTAAAGTATTTAATCCTCTACAGAGAGCCAACTATGAAACAGGCTGACACCAAATAGCTGGGACAAGGCTATAATGAAGGTGGTGCTAGGGATTTTTACTTATGTGATAATAGCAGGCTGGATCATGTCTTGAGTACCATTTGGTAAATGATATCAATCCTATCAGATTTGAACGCTCTGGATGTCACCTTCCTGTTTAAGCACATGTTCCATCTTTTGAGGTTTTTATTTTTATTTTTTATTTTTTATTTTAACTAGGCATAATTGTGATTTAAGTGGTGGAAGCACTGCTTTAGCATGACAGAATCTGTTGTGGGAAGTATGAGCTCACCAAAATCCCTTCTCAAACGGGCCCTAAATATTAGTATATATTTTTGTACTATTTTAAACTAATTACAAACATTTCTATCTTATATTGAATCGGATTCTAGAATTATTCTTCGAACGGCAGCCATGCTTCCTAAATTTTGAGAATAGTTGAATTTGAATCTAAACCACCATTACCACAATATGTATATGTCTAGCATGATTGCAACCTTCCATAAAAACTTTCAGCTCAATCATGGGTTAATTTGGAGCCTGGACTGATTAAGAGAAAAAGTTTCCTATTATTAATGTTTCTACCCTGACTTTGTGGTGTATGTGGATGATTAAGCCACGCAATATATTAAGCAATTAACATGTGCATATTGATAACCATCAGCTGAAAACACAAGGGTTTCTCTCATTATTGACAAACATGGTCTAATTAGACTTGCTGGTACTGACACTTTAAAGTTGTACCTATTAATACAGATATGTTGTGAGACTTATTTTCATCCTAAGGTTTTATTTATATCTCAAAGGCATTCTTGAAGTTCTCCCAAAAAACAGTGGCCAAGTTCTCACCCAGTGAAGCTGTCACTCTAATTTTTTTAAAGACCCAAAACAAAACTAGAACAAATCCTTTAACAGATCCAAAAGGTGGCACCCCAACCCAACCCAATTTATTAATGGATCTAAAAATTGGATTGGGACTTGCTAAAGTTGAGTTGGGTATGGATACCTGTCAACAAAAACCCTAGGGACCATCCTTTTCTTTTTATTCTTTTTTTTTCCCAGATGATCCTTACTTCGATTCCCACCATTTTAGTGATCCTTACACAATGCATCCCATCTTTGGCATTAAACTAAAGTGTTGTTTGTCAAGTTCTGAACATTTCTCATAGCACAAAGTGGGTTGAAGATCTTTTCTCGTATCAAAGTAACTTAAGCCCCCTTTCAGCAGTCTAGTCCACATGTAACTGTGCACATTTGGCAACTGTTTCTTAAGCGATGAAGTGTCTTTGTTTCGTATATGATAATATAGAGAGAGAACTTTAGCAAGGAGACCAAAAAGGTTGCAACTTTATTGACTTCCAATGGAATGCTGACAGAGTGGTTGTTCTACAGTAGTAATTCCATAGGTTTGAAATTACAAAAATGGATTTCTATCAATACATCCCACATCTGGATCTAAATATTTTGAAAACCACCAGAGGATGTAACAAAAACTTAAAAGATTGGATTGTAGGTGAACACCTAGCAGGTATGTAGGTGAAAATGGTGGGTAGGCCACACCACATAAAAAAAATTGGGAGGGAAATCCCTACCGTTGAAACCTTGTCGGGGTCCACTGTGATGTTTATATGCCATCCAAACCCTTCGTAAGATCATTCCCACTGACATGAATTGAAAAAGAAAGAACAAACAAACAAAAAATTTATATGTTTCATTTTTGGGCTCATGTCATAACATGAGCTGGCAAAATGGAGGGACAGGGACGATTTCTCACAAACATCGCAGTGGCCCCATCTAGCTGCTGACTGCTGGAAGTTCCTGAGATTAGAGTCGCAGGAGCATTCAGGGCAATTTGACCTGACTTAATAGATCCAATGAATCTGGTCCAAAGGACCAAGTTTTAAAGCCATAGTTGCTTGTATGTGTTGAACTTGAAATTGGACTCTTGGACTTGTTGTTCCAACAATCCATTTATCTTATACAAATTGAATCATGGGCCTAACTACATGTAAGCATACTGTGAGCACTTACTACTAATTGAACAACACATGGGGAACAACGTGCATGAGATCCACCCCGTCCATCACATGTGTTGTCTCATGTTCACTTCAGAACCGAAAAAAAAAATAAAAAATCAGGCTAGGCCGAAACTCAATAGGCCACACAATGAGGGGAGGAGTTAGGATGGGACACTCACCATTAGTTAACTCCGGGACCTACTGTGGTTTATGTTGAAACTTAGGTGGACCACACTAAGTTTTAGTAGGCATGATTTCCTTTGGAGAAACCTACCTGAGTTTTGGATGGTGTGATAGGTGACGCACCTGATTGACAGTGTGGATCTCATGCACATGAAATTGTTCGCTCTGCAGAAGGGTAGAAATGCCCCTATGTTCCTAGCTTGCATGGTCACACCCAAGTTTGCCATACAAATGGATCAACTAACCAACATTAATGTTATGCCTGGAATGTCCAGAGAATACCCCAGGTGATGAATGAATGGCTTTGGTTTTTGTCATGTTCCATCCATGACCTTCAATAATTAACAGGTTGAAATATTCAATCTGAGAGTTTGTGTGGGCATTCCGCATCCTAAATGGCAGCCCTATCAAATAGAAAGTTTTTCTGTAGCTCAAAAAGGCCAAATCCAATGGCTAAAGTTCCAACTGATTTTGTTGTAATGCGCCTAACAAACCTTATGTAAATATTCAAATCACAAGAAAAGGTAAGGACCTTAAGGCCTCACTGATTTCAAATGGGTTTAAGTCGGACAAAGCTAAAATGAACCTAATGCTAACCCATCCAAGCTTAAAGGGACCTGAATCCTCTACAATATACCATACCTGTGTAATTTTACACAGCACTTAAAACACCCAAGCTCTGTGGGGTCCATCAGTTGTACAGGTAAAATCCACTCTTTCCATATCTATAACTCAGGTGGGCCACACCAAGGGAAACATGGGGATGTGATGCCAACTATAGGTTTGTGTGTGGGGTCACCATGGTGTGTATTTTTTTTTATCAAACCTGTTAATTAGGTGTAACTCACCAGGATGAAATGAATATACAAAAATTAGCTGAAAATCCAAAGCAGGCTACTCTGCGTGAACTTAAAGAGATTTTAGGAGCAATTTTAGATTGTTTTGATTGGTGTGGCTTATCGGATTTTTTTATCTATCAGCTAGGTCTTTTGTATGTATGGTTCATATAAGGAGTCTAACCTGATACGTGGAGTGATTTACATTTATGACCCCACAGAGTTGGCATGTTATATTGGTAGACAATGTCGGTGCACTCCAAACCAGACCTTGGATATACAAACAAAATTTTGTTTGTGAATCCATTAAAAAGAAAAATTCTAGTACTCTTTACTCGCCTTTCTATCTGATAACTCTTTCAATAAGATAAAACCAACTTCTGCACGATTCATGTAACCTCGAGGTTGTGAAATGGAGCTCTCTTCCCAATCAAACCTATGGCTTGACGTCCTTCTACATTAGTTTGTTTATTGTTTGAAAGGGACCAATGTGAGAAACTCTTTCATTTTGTGCAGTTGCTTTCTATTTCTTTTTCTTTCTTTCTTTCTTTCTTTCTTTCTTTGTTTTTTTTTTTTTCAAAAAGGGAATGATTTGGGAGAAAGTGGTGTCCCACTTTGTTTGGTTTCAGGTGATTTTGATCAAGTTGACCCACTTATCATTACCTTGGTGTGATAGTAACTTTCAACAGATGTTGGCTCTCTTGGAAGTTCTGAAAATAGCAACAAGGACTCCAATTTGTGTTTTGCCTCAGTCTCCACTGCACATCAGACCCTTACCCAATGTTCATGACTGTCCTGGTTGTGAGTTGTGACCACCATTGGTGGGCAACAGTGCAAAAATCACAAGGATCAGAATCTGTCCATATTTCTTCTAAGTAGTGAGAAGCGGGTATGAGTAATAAAGAGAGCAAGGACACATGGTTTGCTAATTCTGCACCTTTGAGGAAGCTTGGTGATGCGGACATTAGGCCCTTTAGGGTTTATCATCGTAGGAGGCGAGTAACACCTATATCTTTATGGCTCGATGATGACGGGCCTGGATTGTTCGTGACGAGTTGAGGAGCATTAAAGACCTTACACATGTAGTCCGAGACATTTGAAAAGACCCCACCTTGGGAAGACATGTGTGAGTTGCTTGGAGGCGATATGATCTGACCGTTGGATCGTGATGATGATGTGATCGGACCGTTGGTTCATCGTGGCCCACTTTCATCACACCATCATTGGAGCGCATTGGACATCTTAGATTTGAGTTTATTTTACGCATTTTTTACTTATTTGAGTTTTGAGTTAATGTGGGTACGTTTTTTTCATGCAAATGTCTTTTTTTTGAAATTTTGTTAGTAGGGGTATTTTGGTAATTATGCTAATTCCGAATTTTATAAAGGTGTTGCCCTAAACCTTTTTGATTAGTTGTTGATTTATGAAAAAGAGCAAACCTTTGGTTGCCTCCTTCCTCTTTCCCTCTCTCATGGTGCTTCTTCTTCTTTCTTGATCTCATTCTTCTCTTTTCTTCTTGTGCCCCTCCAACTTCTTCTAAGGTAAACTTGTTACTTCCTCTTTCTCTATTTCTATTCTCTCATAACTTCTAGATCCTAGATTTGAGATTTTATCCAAAATCCCTATTTCTCAAATTCCAAAATCCCTAATCCGAGAACTCCCTCGATCCCTCGGACTAGTGATTCACATTGGGTATTTGGATTAAGACCATGCAAGATCGAGAGGTTCCATCCCTCGCCGGATCCAACCTATGCATTATTTAAATTTCTTACTTCGTGATTGTGATGATGGCCCGCTCCATTGCATGCCTCTTTTATGCTTTTCTTAATTTATGATGATAGGTGATGAATTTTAGATTATTATTGCTATTTATTTCCGCTGGATTACATATGTTCATGAGCATGCATCACGATTAGGGTTGTCCTGCATCAAATTTGGTATCAGAGAATAGGCTTGCATGGTTTTGTCTAGATCGAGTTATCAAATTAGGGTTTTGATTTTTAGGTTTGTTTTAGGAAATTTTCAGATTTAGAAAGTTTCCAATTTCAGAAAGTTTCCTAATTTGGAGAATTTTCAGATTTAGAAAGTTTCCAATTTTAGAAAGTTTACTAATTTGGAGAATTTCCAAATTTAGAAAGTTTCCAATTTTAGAAACTTTCCAATTTTAGAAAGTTTCCTAATTTGGAGAATTTTCAGATTTAGAAAGTTTCCAATTTTAGAAAGTTTCCTAATTTGGAGAATTTCCAGATTTAGAAAGTTTCCAATTTTAGAAACTCTCCAATTTTAGAAAATTTCCTAATTTGGAAAATTTCCAGATTTGAGTCGCATCAGCTAGAATTAATTAGTGTTAGTTCATTGTAGTTTAAATTCATCGCATTCATATTGTGAGTCATCCAGTCCATAGAGTCGAGTTTAGGAAGAACCTAGGACAAGTCCTCCGTTGTGTGCCCATTCGTTTTGGTTATAGTTTTGGATTACACATCTCTACCATGAATCAGGATCAGATTTCAGAGGCTTTGGCCGCCATATCTCGATATTTGGACAACATTGACAACCATTTTAGAAAATCCTTCCAGAATCTCAACGACAAATTAGAGGCATTTAACCAGGCTAGCCCTAACTATGGAAAAGATGATCAACGTTATGCCTTGGTGAACGGCAAGTTGGATGGATCCAAACATGATGTTTATGAAGTGGAAGAGTACGTGCCTAACGTCACTAGTGATGAAATGGAAGAAATTGAGGCATCTCTCATCATCGTTGAGAATGACGAAGTGTGTGCTAGTGATGAAAAGGTCGAAGTAATTGAGACCGCACCACTTCCAGATGTCATGTGTGACTTAAGTGATGTAGAGTCCCAATCTAAGTCTCTTACCATAATGCACACGAATGAATTTGAAAATGAGACTAGTGAGGATTTGATGATAGACACCCACATGACTTGTGATATCCCACTAGATGATTTATGGGATAAATTTTCACCCATATGGGACATTCAACACACAATCGATCTTGTCCCTAGGTTGGTCCTGTCAAGCTTTCCTCCATACCAGGTGAACCCCGCAGAAAATAATGAAATGCAGCGTCAATTTGATAAACTTCTCGGGGAAGAATTCAATAAGGAAAGTTTGAGTTGGAGTTTTGTTTTTTGTGCCAAGCCTGCCCTTTTCACTTTAAAAAATGATGGCATATGGCGCACATGTGGGCATATCCTGGCCTTCCACAAAGCTTCAGTCAAGTGTCATGCCATCGTGCGATGTATTCACGTCATGGTGGATATGATGGTCAGAGTCCCTATCCCTATCTTGATGACATTTCGGACATAATGGCTGATGCCAAGATCTGCTCAAGACTTGGTATTAATAGTGTGTGTTCTCAAGTGTTGGGATACTTGAAAATCATCCTTGTTTATAATACTTATAATGAGAAATTATGTGTCACCCATGAGAAGTGTCCTTTTGTTTCAGTTTTTCAAGTTCTAGGTCATAAGATTGTTTATTTCGAGTCCGTTGCTTTTTCAAAGAGTCCTTTAGTTTCACCCATGTCTGTCACCCAAAGGTCTTCAGAGTCAGCCAATGCATTTACACGACACATCCATGATTTGCATACACATATTAAACAGCGGAATAATCAAAGCAATGATAATCATAAGTTTTCAGCTGATAATCATCGTAGATCACAAGATTTTCAAGAAGGAGACTATGTAATGGTGAGGATAAGGCCAGAGCGGTTCTCACAGGGTTCCGCTAAGAAATTACAAGCACGTAGTGCTGGACCATTCAAGATATTGCAGAAAATTGAGTCCAACGTGTACCAGATCGACCTTCCACCTGAAATGGGCATTAATTCAACGTTTAATGTGGAGGATCTAGTCCGTTCCCCTAATCCTATCATTGATCCATCGTCCCTTTCATGGCCTTTTTCTGAGTTTTCTTCACAACCTACTCTACCCCTTCCTCCACCCATTATTCGCAAACAAGAAATTGAGGAAATTATGGATGAGGAGATAGTTTCCACGAGAGATGGAGGTTCCAGAGATATCTTGTCAAATGGAAGAATAAATCACCGTCAGAATCTACATGGTTGACAGAAGCGAAGTTGCAGAGAGTTAATCCAAATTTACTAGAGCGCCACAAGAGTTTTAACTCGTCGGAGTCGAGTTCTTCTCATACGAGGAGAATGATGAAGACATTAGGCCCTTTAGGGTTTATTATCGTAGGAGGCGAGTAACACCTATATCTTTATGGCTCGATGATGACGGGCCTGGATTGTTCGTGACGAGTTGAGGAGTATTAAAGACCTTACACATGTAGTCCGAGACATTTGAAAAGACCCCACCTTGGGAAGACATGTGTGAGTTGCTTGGAGGCGATATGATCGGACCGTTGGATCGTGATGATGATGTGATCGGACCGTTGGTTCATCGTGGCCCACTTTCATCACACCATCATTGGAGCGCATTGGACATCTTAGATTTGAGTTTATTTTACTCATTTTTTACTTATTTGAGTTTTAGGTTAGTGTGGGTACGTTTTTTTCATGCAAATGTCTTTTTTTTGAAATTTTGTTAGTAGGGGTATTTTGGTAATTATGCTAATTCCGAATTTTATAAAGGTGTTGCCCTAAACCTTTTTGATTAGTTGTTGATTTATGAAAAATAGCAAACCTTTGGTTGCCTCCTTCCTCTTTCCCTCTCTCATGGTGCTTCTTCTTCTTTCTTGATCTCATTCTTCTCTTTTCTTCTTGTGCCCCTCCAACTTCTTCTAAGGTAAACTTGTTACTTCCTCTTTCTCTATTTCTATTCTCTCATAACTTCTAGATCCTAGATTTGAGATTTTATCCAAAATCCCTATTTCTCAAATTCCAAAATCCCTAATCCGAGAACTCCCTCGATCCCTCGGACTAGTGATTCACATTGGGTATTTGGATTAAGACCATGTAAGATCGGGAGGTTCCATCCCTCGCCGGATCCAACCTATGCATTATTTGAATTTCTTACTTCGTGATTGTGATGATGGCCCGCTCCATTGCATGCCTCTTTTATGCTTTTCTTAATTTATGATGATAGGTGATGAATTTTATATTATTATTGCTATTTATTTCCGCTGGATTACATATGTTCTTGAGCATGCATCACGATTAGGGCTGTCCTGCATCACTTGGACATCCACTTGCAGGCACATGTGCCAATATGGAGCATGTGTGTGGTATCTGAGCTTTCCATCAGGTGACTGTGTAGATCCTCTGGCCTAAAGATGATGCCATTTAACACCAAGATGGGCCCATATGAAACAAATGGACAACCAAGTGAATTGTTTTAACTGCCAGTTTACTTGGTAAATTATCGCCCACCTTTGGAGTGAAACTGGCTTATTTTTTAGGCAGAAGATCTAAGCATTGTTTCCAACCTTTGGAAAGCTCAAATCTCAAATAGATGTTAGCTACGTATGGATGGCAGGGCTCCAAGGCTGGTGGAATTAGCAAACGTGAAGACACAATTTTGAAAAAAAAGGTTTGCAAACCCATTAAAAGTCATTATTACTAAGACCAACAACCACTCTTAGAGATGAAATTGTGCAGATGAATGAAAATTTTGGGGCTATACTCCATTCACAATGGGCCCACGACATGGATGCTTCGGGCTTCCATACATGTATTTTGCGTGGGGATGTGATGCAGGATGCCCTAATTATGATGCATGCTCATGAACTCATATAATCCAGCGGAAATAAAAGAATAATAATATAAAATCTAGCATCAATCATCATGACTTAAGAAAATCACAAGGAATCATGCAATGGAGCAGGCCATTCATCACAACCACAAAGTATGAGATTCAATTATTGCTATGGTTGGATCCGGCGAGGGATGGAACCTCCTGATCTTGCATGGTCTTAATCCGAATACCCAATGTGAATCACTAGTCCGAGGGATCGAGGGATTTCTCGGATTAGGGATTTTGGAATTTGAGAAATAGGAATTTTGGATCAAATCTCAAATTTAGGATCTAGAAGTTATGAGAGAATAGAAATAGAGAAAGAGGAATTAACAAGTTACCTTAGAAGAAGTTGGAGGGGCACAAGAAGAAAAGAGAAGAATGAGATCAAGGAAGAAGAGGAAGCACCATGAGAGAGGGAGAGAGGGAGGAGGCAACAAAAGGTTTGCTTTCTTTTCATTAATCAACAACTAACTCGTTTTTAGGGCTTAGCCTACTTAAATAAGCAATAAGAAAACTTAAAAGTACCAAAATACCCTTAAAAATCAAGTAAAACTAATAAAAAAAACAGTTCGTGCGGGGGCCGGGCGCCCGGTGACCAATTTGGCCGGGTGCCCCGCCAGGACCAAAAACGTCCAGAATAAAATCTTAAAAATCTCAGAATTTCGGGCACTCGGCGACAAATTTGGCCGGGCGCCCGACCACCTTCAGTCAGGCATTCTTCCATTCCTTCAGTCGGGTCTTCTTCCATCCTACACATGTGTCTTCTATGTGCCAAATCACGTGAGTAGGGTCTTCAATGCTCCTCAATCATTGCCTAACCACAAGGAAGATGCTAGTGGTGGGCGCGTTTTTCACCAATAGACTTTGAAGGCTAGATGTCCGCATCATTCTCCTCGTCCGAGAAGAACTCTACTCCGACGAGTTAAAACTCTTGTAGCGCTCTAGTAAATCTGGGTTAATGCTCTGTAACTCCACTTCTATCAACCATGTAGATTCTGACGGTGGCTTGTTCTTCCATTTGACAAGGTATCTTTAGAAACCTCCGTCTCTCGTAAAAACGATCTCTTCATGCACAATTTTCTCAATTTCCTCTTTACGAATAATGGGTGGAGGAAGGGGTGGGGTAGGTTGCGAAGAAAACTCAGAGAAAGGCCATGAAAGGGATGAGGGATCAATGGTAGGATTAGGGAAATGGACTAGATCCTCCACATTAAACATTGGATTAATGCCCATTTCTGGTGGAAGGTCAATCCGGTACGTGTTGGACCCAATTTTCTGCAATATCTTGAATGGTTCAGCACTACGGGCTTGTAATTTCTTAACGGAACCCTGTGAGAACCGCTCTGGCCTTATCCTCACCATTACATAGTCTCCTTCTTGAAAATCTTGTGATCTACAATGATTATCAACTGAAAACTTATACTTATCATTGCTTTGATTATTCCGCTGTTTAATATGTGTATGCAAATCATGGATGTGTCGTGTAAATGCATCGGCTGACTCTGAAGACCTTTGGGTGACAGACATGGGTGAAACTAAAGGATTCTTTGAAAAAGCAACGGACTCGAAATAAACAATCTTATGACCTAGAACTTTGAAAAACTGAAACAAAAGGACACTTCTCATGGGTGACATATAATTTCTCATTATAAGTATTATAAACAAGGATGATTTTCAAGTATCCCAACACTTGAGAACACACACTATTAATACCAAGTCTTGAGCAGATCTTGGCATCAGCCATTATGTCCAAAATGTCATCAAGTTGCGGGATAGGGACTCTGGCCATCATATCCACCATGAAGTGAATACATCACAAGGTGGCGTAACACTTGACTGAGGCTTTGTTGACGGCCAGGATATGCCCACGTGTGCGCCATATGTCATTGTTCTTGGAAGTGACAAGGGCAGGCATGACACACAGAACAAAACTCCAACTTAAACTTTCCTTATTGAATTCTTCCCTAAGAAGTTTATCAAATTGACACTGCATTTCTGTATTTTCTATGGGGTTCACCTAGTATGGAGGAAAGCTTGATAGGAACGACCTAGGGACAAGATCGATTGTGTGCTGAATGTCCCATTTGGGTGAAAATTTATCCCATAAATCATCTGGTGGGATATCATAAGTCATGTGGGTGTCTATCATCATATCCTCACTAGTCTCCTTTTCAAATTCATTCGTGTGCATTATGGTAAGAGACTTAGATTGGGACTCTACATCACTTAAGTCACACATGACATCAGGAAGTGGTGCGGTCTCAATTACTTCGACCTTTTCATCACTAGCACACACTTCGTCTTTCTCAACTATGATGAGCGATGCCTCAATTTCTTCCATTTCATCACTAGCGACGTTAGGCACGTACTCCTCCACTTCATAAACATCATGTTTGGACCCATCCAACTTGCCCTTCACCAAGGCATAATGTCGATCATTTTTTTCATAGTTAGGGCATGTCTGGTTGAATGCTTCTAATTTGTCGTTGAGATTCTGGAAGGATTTTCTAGAATGGTTTTCAATGTTATCCAGACATCGGGATATGGCAGCCAAAGCCTCCAGAATCTAATCCTGATTCATGGTAGTGATGCGTAATTCAAAACCATGACCAAAACGAATGGGCACATAATGGAGGACTTATCCTAGGTTCTTCCTAAACTCGACTCTATGGACTGGATGACTCACAATATGAATGCGATGAGTTTAAACTACAATGAACTGACACTAATTATTTCTAGATGATGCGACTCAAATATGGAAAAATTTCCAAATTAGGAAACTTTCCAAAATTGAAAAGTTTCTAAAATTGGAAACTTTCTAAATCTGGAAATTTCCTAAAACATACCTAAAAATCAAAACCCTAATTTTTTTTTATAACTCGATCTAGACAAAACCATGCAAGCCTAATCTCTGATACCAAATTTGATGCAGGATGCCCTAATTATGATGCATGCTCATGAACTCATATAATCCAGCGAAAATAAAAGACAATAATAATATAAAATCTAGCATCAATCATCATGAATTAAGAAAATCACACGGAATCATGCAATGGAGCGGGCCATTCATCACAACCACAAAGTATGAGATTTAATTATTGCTATGGTTGGATCCGACGAGTGATGAAACCTCCTGATCTTGCATGGTCGTAATCCAAATACCCAATGTGAATCACTAGTTCGAGGGATCGAGGGATTTTTCGGATTAGGGATTTTGGAATTTGAGAAATAGGAATTTTGGATCAAATCTCAAATCTAGGATCTAGAAGTTATGAGAGAATAGAAATAGAGAAAGAGGAATTAACAAGTTACCTTAGAAGAAATTGGAGGGGCACAAGAAGAAAAGAGAAGAATGAAATCAAGGAAGAAGAGGAAGCACCATGAGAGAGGGAGAGAGCCTCTACAAGAAATTCCATTTTTACCGACGAATTATTTCGTCGGTAATCAGTAAAATTTCGTCGGGAAATCTTTTTCCCGACGAAATAATTCGCGGCTAACATCGTCGCAGAAAGGCCGTCGGTAAAAGTTTTTACCGACGAAATAATTTTTCGTAGGTAATAATTACACCATTACCGACGAAAATATTCGTCGGGCAAACATATGAATTTTTGTCGGGAATGAAAATGATACGTCGGTGAAAAAACTTTTACCGACGAAATAATTCGTAGGTAAAAACATGTTAAAACTTTTACCGACGGAATAATTCGTCGGTAAAAGCAGGTTAAAATTTTTTACCGACGAAATAATTCGTAGGTAAAAACATGTTAAAACTTTTACCAACGGAATAATTCGTCGGTAAAATGTTTTACCGACGAAATATTCCGTCGGTAAAAAGATTTTTCATACTTTTACCTGCGAAATATTTCGTCGGTAAAAGTTTTTCCTGTCTCGGTTTCATTTGTTTTCAAAATTCAAGAAAATTCCTGATATACACCTGTAAAAAAACCTATACATTTTGAATCCTATTCACATCCACAAACATACAAATAAACAAAAACTATATCATCCATACACAAATAATCCATTCCACATCCACAAACAAACAATATTCATCCACACACAAATACATACAAGTTAAAAGTCGTATATTAAAAAAAATAATCAGGAAGATGAAGGCGGAGGTGGCGGGGCATCGGCACCAAGGCGTGCAGCGAGAGCCTGAAACATCTCCTGCATCCGTCGCTCATGCTCCTGCCGCAACTCCTCGATCCTCCTCTCCTGCTCCTCCCGTCGCCTCTCCTCCTCCTCCCTCTGCCTCTCCAGCTGCTCCCGAATCCCATCGACGACGACCCGTAGCTGCTGAACCTCTCTCTCTGCGATGGCAGCTCGGCGTTGAGCGCTCTCACCAGCTACGGATCGGCTGGAGCCAGCTCTAGTTTGTGCCATGAGCTTAGCACCATGGCCAAGCCCACGCACATATCCAGAACGGGTGCCAAGCACCTCGCTCAGGATTTCTGGCTCACTCCGCTGACTACCATCGGGAGTGGGCTGACTGCGTATGGTGTCCATCGCCGCCTGTAATGAAAAGATATGAAATTTCATAAAAAATGACATGAATGACATTATTATCAATCAATGCGCAATTAAATTTTACAAAGTAAAGATTTTTACCCAATGCTCACTGGCTCTAGGATGAACCCAAGATCCCGTCGCCTGCCGACAGTGAGTCCCTCTGTAGAGGTCTACTGGTCCAGGCTCCTGGCCGGTGACGGAATCCCGCTGCGCAATCGAAAGGAAAAAAGACTTATAATAAATGCCAATCAAAATAATATATTAACTTAATAATCATCAATAATTTCTTACCATGTCGTAACGATGTCGTACAAATGACTTTGAACCAGCTACGTGGTTCACTTGTAACTTTTTCCCTGTTCGCAGAATTTATTCTACTCCTCTTCTGAACACATTATACAAAATACATTTCTATTAATTGCGAAATTAATTGCGAATTTAATTGTTACCGTAAGATATCGTACATGTAAATATTACCTGAAAAGCCTCCGACGAAAATCTCTCGCAGAGTATCCGCCAGTCGTCTGTAGTAACGTGTGGCGGTGCGGACAGTACGGCCTCATCGTGTGTCCTGCACCGCTTGTACCGCTGGTGCAACTCTCCGCGGTACTCCTTGAACCGCTCTCTAATCATGTCGTCGACGGCATGAGAAATGTAGGGAACATTCAAATCGAATTCAAATTTATCCTGCAGTTTCGTAAATAATAAATTAAGGCAATAAACTTATTAACAATAAGACTTAACCGTAAATGAACTTTCACAAAAGAAAATTTCAATTTACTAAACTTTACCTGAAGGCGCTGACGGATGAGCTGTCGCACATCATCTGTCACGTCAGTCCAACGGGGGGTGGTGGTGGGGATCAGAGATCGGCATAGGACACCGACCTCAGACGTAAACAATCTGGCACTGTCCCCAACAGGTCTAAGGCAGTCCTATGGGAACTCTACCGCCACCCTACCCTCACGCGTAAGTCGCTCTAAAACTAACCCACGCGTGGGTCCACGTCCTCGTCGGCTGGTAGAAGATGCTGCTGCGAAAAGATATATGTAAGTAACAATTTAAACAGAAATCACTAAATAAATGTCTAGACTTACATGCAGTGCCCGGTGTATGCTGAACCGAAGGATCAGATGACTGTGATGCACCGTGCGACGTCGATGCTGTCTGCGTCGCATCACGGGTGGAAGGGGTAGATCCAGTGCGCGAACGACCTGATCTCCCACCTGGTGCCATGACTGAATATATCTGAAATACAAACTTATAAATTTAAACAATGTCAATGTAAGTTTATGAACATCATTGCAGAGTGAATTTGTGCTTATGCTTAGAGAAATGATAAAAATATGATTAGACCATTACACTATAATGCAAGCAGAATATACTGGCCACATACTGTACGAGCTACTCATATTACCAAATGGATTAAAACCATCACTTGCAAGACCTAGCCGAACATTGCGAGAATCCTCTGCAAACCAGTCATATTGCTTATCAAAATGTTGCCAGGCTTCAGAGTCAGCGGGATGCCTCAATGTATTATCATCATGAAGGCGTTTCTCCTTATGCCACCTCATATCTTCAGCCGTCTTGCTCGACGTAAACAATCTTTGTAATCTGGGTTTCAATGGAAAGTACCTTAACACCTTTTGTGGAATTTTCTTACGCTTAGCTTCGTCATATTTCCACCTAGACTCTCCGCATTGTGGACACTCCTCAACATTTTCATGTTCTTTCCAATACAATACACAATCATTTATACATGCATGTATGAGGATGTAACCAAGGCCCAAGTCTCGCATTAACGATTTTGCCTCGTAATGAGACTTAGGCAATGTCTCACCTTCAGGTAATACTTCTTTCAACAAGCCAAGTAACATGTCGAACGATTTGTTACTCCAACGATTTATTGTCTTTAAATGAAGTAACCTTGTAAGGAAATTCAACTTGGAGAAGTTCCGACACCCCGGATAGAGTGGACGTTGCGCATCCCTCAACAACCTACTAAACTTTTCTGATTCGGCATCACCCATAGGAGGAATATCCTGGCTAGTACTTGTCGCTGCAAAATCAGTATCCGCAATTGTTCCCCTTAACACATCCCCAATGATATCTTGCATATCGTCAACATCTTCATCCTCGTCATTACGCACAATTGGGTCAGCAAGGACTTCAGTGGCCTCAACTCTTTGATGGAAGTCTTCACCATGATGAATCCACCAAGTGTAACCCTGGTCAATCCCAACTATGAACAAATCATCTTCCACTTTGTCCAATGTCTTGTGAATCATGTTCTTGCATTTTCGGCATGGACACCTAATTCTATTACCTGAATCTGCCCGATCTCTCGCAAATTCCATGAACTCCTTAACACCTTCTTTATACTCTGGGCCAAACCGATTCTTAGCTTGCATCCAACTCTTATCCATATCTACAATGCAAAGATTAGAGTCAGGTTTAGTTTAGGTGACATGAGTTTAGGATTAGGTTTAGTCATAGGTTGAGATTTTCGAGTTCGAGATCGGGTTTAGGGTTAGGTTGCCGAGTTTGGGTCTAAGTTTAGGCTAGGTGAATGGATTTAGGAATAGGTGTATGTTTAGGTTAGATGACATGAGTTTTGGATTAGGTTTAGGGCATAGGTTTGGATTTTTGGGTACGGGATCGGGTTTCGGGTTTGGTTCTCGTGTTTGGGTCTAGGTTTAGGTTAGGTGAATGGATTTAGGAATAGGTGTAGGTTTAGGTTAGATGACATGAGTTTAGGATTAGGTTTAGGGCATAGGTTTGGATTTTTGGGTACGGGATCGGGTTTCGGGTTTGGTTCTCGTGTTTGGGTCAAGGTTTAGGTTAGGTGAATGGATTTAGGAATAGGTGTAGGTTTAGGTTAGATGACATGAGTTTAGGATTAGGTTTAGGGCATACGTTTGGATTTGCGGGTTCGGGATCGGGTTTCGGGTTTGGTTCTCGTGTTTGGGTCTAGGTTTAGGTTAGGTAAATGGATTTAGGAATAGGTGTAGGTTTAGGTTAGATGACATGAGTTTAGGATTAGGTTTAGGGCATACGTTTGGATTTGCGGGTTCGGGATCGGGTTTAGGGTCGCATTTTCGTAGCTTATAGGGTCTAGGTTTAGAGTTAGATGAATTGAGTTTAGGTTTCGGTTTAGCCATAGCTTATAGGTTTTAGTTTTAGGTTTATGGTTTCGGGTTTAGGGTGTAGGTCTTGGAGACTCAAGCAACAACCGGATAGCTCCGACGCACATCCGGGTCTGCTCCATTAATTTCGAGCTAATACATAAACGCGGGCCTGTCCAAATGGCCAGGCCACCCATATTACTGTCCATAGGAAATGGACAGCTTCATCATCATGGTCATAACAGCGGTTCCCACCTTCAGGGACCCCCGCTCAACAACCGGATAGCTCCGACGCACATCCGGGTCTGCTCCATTAATTTCGAGCTAATACATAAACACGGGCCTGTCCAAATGGCCAGGCCACCCATATTGCTGTCCATAGGAAATGGACAGCTTCATCATCATGGTCATAACAGCGGTTCCCACCTTCCAGGGACCCCCGCTCAACAACCGGATAGCTCCGACGCACATCCGGGTCTGCTCCATTAATTTCGAGCTAATACATAAACACGGGCCTGTCCAAATGGCCAGGCCACCCATATTGCTGTCCATAGGAAATGGACAGCTTCATCATCATGGTCATAACAGCGGTTCCCACCTTCCAGGGACCCCCGCTCAACACCCGGATAGCTCCGACGCACATCCGGGTCTGCTCCATTAATTTCGAGCTAATACATAAACACGGGCCTGTCCAAATGGCCAGGCCACCCATATTACTGTCCGTAGGAACAGGACAGCTTCAGCATGGTCACAACAGCGGTTCCCACCTTCCAGGGACCCCCGCTCAACATCAACATCAATCAACTACTCTTAATCACAAGTATCATGTTCGTCATCTAATTTGCCACTAAATGATAATATAATAAAATCAGTCGCCCATCCAAGGATGGATAGATTGAAATGCTATCATTATTTCCATTTAAATGCCCAAGCCTAAATTTCGACAGCATCTCCCCCTATCTCTCCAGATATATTTATCTTATATTTCATTTCCACGTCAACTATCCACACATTGTGTGGATTAAATTGACAATGGAATTAAACATAAGAAACATATCCAGAGAGAATAAGTGAGTTACTGCACGAAACTAATGACAGAGCATGTAAATGACAAACAACGATAACATTCCAATCTATCCAACCTTGGACTGTCCAACAGGACAATTTGGCAGATTTCTATACCTCCAAAACACACTTTATCTATGCTCGGCAATATAGAAATCTCCAAATGGGCTAACTGATTCTATTATACTACCATTTGTGGACAAAAAATAATTATTAATAATAAGCCAAATACATCCACAACATACATATCCACATAAATCAACCACGGATAGCTCCGACGCACATCCGGGTTTGCTCCATCAATTCTAGATACACAAGCACATGAAAATGGCAGAATCATCAACACCATGAATCAAGTTTAATCAAATACCTAATGACTATTTTGTGAACAAATAAGTATGGGCGGCCCCACCATGGGAATCGGATTGCGTGCGGAGTGTAGAGTAAACTCAGTTGGGCCCACCTAGAATGTATGTGATTTATCTATTCCGTCCTTATGTTTTTCCACCTCATTTTAGTGGTTGAGCCCAAAATTTAAGCATATCCAACTCTCAAGTGGACCATGCCATGGGAAACAGTGGGAATAATGATTTCCACCATTCCCAGGCCCTACAGTGATCTTTATTTGTCATCCAACCTGTTCATAAGATCACATGGATATGGATGAGGGAAAACACAAATATCAGCTTCATCCAAAACTTCTGTGTCCTCCAAGAATTTTTCAATGATACACATTCAGTTCACACTTGTGGTGTGGTCCACTTTAGATTTTGATATGCTTCATTTTTGGGCACCATACCTAAAATTTCCTGCTAAGATGGATGGACGGAGTGGATAAAATACGTAAATCACTGTGGGCCCCACAGAGTTTACTCCACACAAATATATGCTTGATCCAAAACAGTGGACAGTGAGGGTGGGCCCCACGAGCAGTGGACAGCGACGGTGGGCCCCACATTTATTGTATATCATGATTTTTATTAATTTGTAAATCACAAATTAAAATCCCTAATTAAGGAAGGAATTAGGGGATTTTAATTTCGAAATCCCTAATTAGGGGATTTTAATTTCAAAATCCCTAATTAGGGATTTACTAAATCAGTGGGCCCCACCAAATCGTGGACAGCTAAGGCGGACCCCACGCACATGCAATGGACAGCGATAGCGACGGTGGGACCCACATGCAATGGACAGCAACGGTGGGACCCACATGCACTGGACAGAGATGGCGCATGGGACCCACATGCTTTGGATTTTGGCAGTGGGCCCCACAATGAACAACGAGGAGAGAGAGAGAGAGAGAGAGAGAGAGAGAGAGAGAGAGAGGAAATGGAGGAAGAAGGAAGGGGGAGACGCTTACTGGCGGAGGCGGCGGCGTACGGTGGCTGGTGGAGGCGCGTGCTCACGCGGGTGGCGTCGGTGATGGCGTACGGCGGCGTCGGTGGTCGGCTGGGGGTCGGTGGTCGGGTGGCCGCCGGTGACGGACGGCCGGTGGTCGGCAGTGAGGGAGATGGCCGCGAGCGAGAGAGAGAGAGAGAGAGAGAGAGAGAGAGAGAGCGAGAGAGAGAGAGAGAGCGAATGAGAGAAAAGAGGGCGATCGGGTAAGTTAAAAAGACGACTTTTACCGACGAACATTTTCGTCGGTAAAAGTTTTTTTCGTCGCTAAAAGTCCTTATGAAAACTTTTACCAACGAAAAGTTTCGTCGGTAAAAGTCATCTCTTTTCTTGGCGGGAATCACACATTGCACATTATTACCGACGAAAAGTTTCGTCGGTAAAAGTTTTCGCTTTTACCGACGGGAATTTTCGTCGGTAAAAGTAAAATTTGCTGTTTTATTTTTTAGCGACAGGTATCTTCGTCGGCAATAAACTTTTTACCGACGAAATTATAATTTCGTCGGTAAAAGTGTATGGCGGGAAGCAAATCCGGCGGTGGCGGGAAGCTGGAATGATTTTTACCGACGATTTCTATATTTCGTCGGGAAAAATGATTTTTCCCAACGAAAATAATTTCGTCGGTAAAAAGCCGTTCTCTTGTAGGGGGAGGAGGCAACCAAAGGTTTGCTTTCTTTTCATTAATCAACAACTAACTCGTTTTTAGGGCTTAGCCCACTTAAATAAGCAATAAGAAAACTTAAAAGTACCAAGATACTCCTAAAAATCAAGTAAAAACCAATAATAAAAAAAAACAGTTCATGCGGGGGCCGGGCGCAAGGTAACCAATTTGGTCGGGTGCCCGACCAGGACAAAAAAGTCCAGCAATAAAATCTTAAAAATCTCGGAATTTCGGGCACCCGGCGACAAATTTGGCCAGGCGCCCGGCCACCTTCAGTCAGGGATTCTTCCATTCCTTCAGTCGGGTCTTCTTCCATCCTACACACATGTCTTCTATGTGCCAAATCACGTGCGTAGGGTCTTCAATGCTCCTCAATCATTGCCTAACCACAAGGAAGATGCTAGTGGTGGGCGCTTTCTTCGCCGATAGACTTTGATGGCTAGATGTCCGCATCAGGATGACTCACCAAGTTATCCTACCATTGGATCATGACCATCACACACGAAGAGCCTAGACCACTTGCATCCTTCTATCATGTTAGTTTAGAGAGTGGGCCAGATTTGTTCCTTCTTCCTCAAGCTAAACCGCTTCTCTCTATCTATTTTGTATTTTCTTTCTTCCTTCCTCAATCTTTGAAGGAATCCTATAAATCTTATGTGTGTGGTCTATGTCATTGTTTGTAAGCCATGAGGAAAAGTACCAATACTTGAGTGTTGTTTTCTTTTGTCAGACGTGATCAAGTTTCTCCAACTCCAAGGCAGTCTTGCGGTTAGCCGGACTCAAAAGCCCCACTTGATCGCTTTCTTTCTTTTCTGTATTATGGTATTTGTCGTGCACAACAAGATTCATTTAGCTGACCCCAATTAGTTGGGATAAGGTTTAGATGATGATAATGATGATTATGGTATGTGTAGTCCTGAGAGGTCTCCATCTTTTGCAATTGCTACATTGCTTGTTCTTGAACTTCTGTCTTTTTTTTTTTTCGTTAGTACACCCACCCCACTGTTAGTACACCCACCCCCTGTTAGTCACACCACAATGTTAGCCACCCCTACTCTGGGAATCAATACCAGGACCTCATTGATGAGACGAGGCTATCTTCACTCGGTCTGTCTTTCTTCTCTTGTGTTAGATCATTTACATGTAACTCTCCTTTTCTTCTCATGCATCACATTAACCACATGTACCTGAACTAGGTTCTACAATAAGTTACAATGGAAGTTACACTGTGTCCATTGATACACGATGAGGGATAACTAAAAACTAAGTAGTTGCCGAATAATGCCCAAAATACCCTTATGGGTATCCTTGTCATATAGATCAATGTATAGCTTCAGGCAATATGGTTGTGTACACAACTCATATGCAATGCGAAAGTGAAGTTTGTGAGATTTGGAGTCTTGTTTGCAATTTTGTTTAGTTTCCTCGTTAAGTCTTCATTATTCATGTGTTCATTTCATTGGTTTATGTTATGGTTTAAGTATAGAATGGTAGGAGTCCAAATATTTTCAATCTTTTCTGTATTTAGGTTTGCAAAGGGGCTCTACACCATGGCTATGAGTATGACAGCTGTGTATTCTTATTGATGAATGAAAATTGATCGAGTCCTTTCTTTGCATGTGGAAGAAGAAGGTGGTTTTAGCATGCGAATACTAGCATTCGACTGGTGGTTGCTGGTTGTCCTCCCACAATCCATTATTTTTATTTTTTGTTACATCCTCTGATAGTTTTAAGAATATTTAGATCCAGATCTGGGATGCACTGATCCACATCCACTTTTGTAATTTGAAACTTATGGAATTGCTACGGTAGAACAACCACTCTATCATCATCCCATTGGAAGTTCAGTAAAGTTGCAACCTTGTTAGTCTCATTACTAAAGCTCTTTATGGACGGATCTATACTTGAATATCATAAAGGGTGTACGTTTCTCTCCCAACAGTTTCCTTTGATGTTGGTCGCCTGCATCACAAATCAACCTTATTTTTTAGACTTGAGCCTAAAGTGGAAGGGCCCTTACTCATGGCTAAGTGGTAGACTCACAAGGTCATGTGTGGGTGTGTGTTATAAAAAAGAAGAAGAAGAAGAAGAAGCATAGAGTGGTATTACAAATGTAATGATGGGAGTAAATTTCACATACACCAATACACCAATGTAGTCAGATTTTAATCCTATATTAGAAAAAAGGAATTTTAAGACCCACACCCTTGACTTTTGAAGGGGCCACTGTGATGTTAATTTGAAATCCACTCTAATGGTTAATGTTTAATCCCATGTTAGGCTCAGGGAGAAAAAATCAGATGGACATGTGATTCAAGTGGGGCACACAAAAGAAAACAATTGGGAGAGAGACGTCCACCCTTTATTTTTATAAGGCCCACTGTAATGATTATATGAAGAGTCTCCTCTGTTGGCCTCCAAGCAGGAAATCTCTACTTGTAGCCTTTTCATTGGTCTACATCATCACATAAGTTTGCAACCCTATCACATCTTAAATGCAACCTGGTCACACCTTAGTGCAACCTGGTCACATGACATCATGCAATGTGACGTGGACCAATGAAAAGGTTCCAAGCACTGATTTCGTGCTTGGAAGCCAACAGAGGATCCAGACTCTTATATGAAATCTATCTCAATAATTAGATGCTGCACTACTATTTATGCCTGATTCACAAAAATCAGGACCATTGATGATCAAGTGGGCCACACCAAGGGAAACAATTTGGAGAGTGAACGTCGCCTTGTATACTCTTTCAAACCATGTGGTCCACCTGAATCACTGATGGGAC
>PVNU02002142.1:0-121632 GCA_003013855.2 Liriodendron chinense
CCTCAGATGGTTCTTTGGCTGATTCAAAAGTTAGGGGAATAGATGACCATTCAGGACCCCACACTTCCTCCCTGGAGAGGTGGGGTTGATGATTTGGGGAAGAATCATGGTCTGGCCCAATGACCATGACTTCTCGCTGGTCGGGTTCGAGATCTGAGTCGCACTCAGTCCCTCCCGGATCACTTACTTCGCATTGCAGTTCGTCTAGTTCCACGGCTAGACACAAGTTTGGAATCTGGACATCAGACTAATCTAGGGCTGACCACTTCCCTTTCTTGGTCCAATGGATGGGCTGCTTCTGCCCCTGGCTGATGATTGATGAAGTTGACTTTGCAGAGATGGGCATGTCGTGCCCGTTGCTAATTGGTGCTGAGATGGGCAAGTTGTGCCCCTTGCTGATTGAAGTGGGCAGGTTGTGCCCCTGGCTGATTGAAGTGGGCAGGTTGTGCTCCTGGTTGAGAGAAGTGGGCAAGTTGTGCCCCTGGTTGGGAGTAGGTGTCAGAGTAACCTGGTCCTGAAGCTGCTGTATTTGACTTCCTTCTTCATCTTCATCATTTCCTTCTTCTTCTGGAGGCTTAGATGGTTCGAGAATCTGATCCCATCGAATGGGGGGCCACGTGGCCCAAACTAGGCTCATCGGGAGGCCTTTGTGTAGTGCAGTCGGTTGATTCCCTCCTGGATCTTTGCAAGGTTCTCCTGGCTTGACGAATTAGATGGGCGAGCACCGAAATTTCTTCCTTCCTTTGTCCATGAAGATTGACCTGTATCCGAGTCCCCATTTGCGTTGGTTATATATCAGCGGTACCTTTCTGGACTTGAAGTGATTCTTCATTCGGTATTTGAGGCTCAGACGCTCTGCCGGTGAAAAGACACGGTCCACCCTTATCGGTTCTGGATTGGCGATAGAGTTCACAGTCTCGAATTCGAAACTATGAAACGGGATGTCTTCCTCAGAGTGCTGGATATCGATGACCGGGATGTCTGGTTCAGTGGTAGCAGCATTGGAAGGAATGATGAGCTCCTTCTCTGCATGGATAGAGATCACTTGATTTCCACAGATGTACTTCACTCGTTGATGCAGGGTTGATGGCACAGCTCCAACCTTGTGCAGCCAAGGTCGTCCGAGTAGTGTTGAAAGAGGCTGATATATTCAGGATTTGAAATGTGATGGTGGAGACTTCCGGACCTATCTGTACCTCTATGTCGACCTCCCCTTCCACTGATCGGCGGGTGTTGTGAATGCTCTGACGCATATGGTGCTGGGTCGGAATGAAGAAGGACTGATTCCCAGACGTTCTGCAGTCTTGAGTGGGCAGACATTTAAGCTTGAGCCATTATCGATAAGGACCAGCGGAACACAGAGGTCTTTGTATCGTAAGGCTATGTTAGGGATCGCCCATGATCACGTCCCTCTGGTGGCTCATTTATCTGTGAAGGTGATGGCGCGCGGAGCCAGGAGTTGTCCAATCATCAAAGCTATCATTTCTGGTGCCGTATCAGAGGAGACGTGAGCATCGTTCAAGGTCTTGGCAAAATTTCTCGGTGTATGCGAGATGTGCAGAGTAGCTCCCATACTGAGATTTGAGCAGGGATCGACTTTAGCTGAGTCGCCACATCGTATGCGGCTTCATTTTTGTTGCTGAGGCCTGAAAGGGCGCCTTTGGGATCTCTCTGTTCTGATTATCTCTTCGGATGCAACGCCCATTGGGATTCATGTTCCCCACTTCCGCACATTCTGGATAGTGCCATGGAACCTCTTTGTAGTTTTCCTCCCTTTTGCCTTCTAGGACCACCGGTTCTTGCAACGGTGTTGGTGTGGGTACCAGATCTTCCTCGTATGGAGCTTTTGCCTTGAGAACTACATTGTTGCCTGTGCTGAAGGGGTAATATCGAGGCTTGTCTTCATAGATCACATAAGGTCGTGGTCCTGGCTTGACTGTTCCTGGGGCAGGAGGTTTCTCTGTTCGTCCCAGCTGTCGTAGTGTGATTGACACGCCTCCGGGATTTGCCCCTTGCAATATGACTGGCTCAATTGGAGGAGCTCCTTCCAAGACAACGGGCTCTTGCTGTTGATGAGTATAATCCTTCCATTGCGGATTGGATTGTTCTGGAGTTGCCCCTTGCAAGATGACAGGTTCGTATGTGGGCTCAATGTATGATTGTCCTCCTTCCAGGACGACTGGTTCCCAACATGAGGGGCCGTAAGATGCCCCTTGCACAACTGGCACATCATATGGAAGTGCTCCTTCGAGTACTACTGGCTCGAGGACTGGAGGAGGAAAGGGACTTGCCCCTTGCATGATCGGAGGAGGACTTGTCTGCCCATAAGTGTAAGCATGAATTGATTGGATGGGGGAGAAAAGCGATCGAGGCGTTCTTCTTCTTCTATACTGTTGACGATGGGACCTCGAGATGAACTGGGGTCCGTCTGATGTTGAGGCAGAGGATTCTGAAGAATGTTGGTGGAAGCTGCTGCAGGAGTTCCAGGGACCGAGATGACAATCTTGCGGTCATCAATCAGATCTTGTATGGCGTTCTTCAAAGTGAAGCATCGATCAGTGGCGTGGCCACGCCCTTGATGGTAGGCACCATACTCATTTTCTCGATAATCTGTGGCAGAGGATGAGGAGGAGGCCTAGGTGCCATTAGAGTAAGTAATTGCTTCTGCACCAGAGTAGCAATGACTTGACTGAGTGGTTGAGAGAGGGGAGTAAATTTCCTGGACTCCCTGTAGTTTTGCCTATTTTGATATGAGTATTGACCGTTTCTCTGAACTGCTGTGTTGTCGAGGTGGTTGTGGCTGAGGATTCGGTTTGTGGCTGATACCGCTGAGGCTGATGCTGAACTTGATTCTGCGGATACTGTTGACGTCCTGTGGGGGAGCATGTGATTCCTTGAGCAGTGGTGTTGATGTTGTTTACCTCTGTGGGCGGGGAGGAGAACCACTGCGGTTTCCATTCCCGTGCCCGATAGGTCTTCCTTCCACTCTGTTCCTCTTTACTGGAGTGGCTTGATGAGGCCATGGGGAGATCGTCCCAGCCCGGATCCCTGCTTCGACTTGCTCTCCAGCACGGATCAATTGTGAGAAATTCGCATATGGATGCGAGATGAGATATCCGGATATGCCTGGATATGTTGAATGAACAATCATGGAGATTTGCTTCGTCGTCGATGGGTGTCCGCATTCTGGCTGCCATAGCTCGCCAACGTCCCACATAAGCTGATAGCGTTTCATCATTCCTTTGCCTGAGAGCCGCGAGGTCGGCTCTTCTGGGTGCCATGTTGAGATTGTATGCAAATCTGTCGACGAAAGCCTGGGAAAGCTGTTCCCACGTCCTGATGCGGTGGCAGTCCAGTGAGGTGTACTCTAATCTAGGGCGTCGCCCTTCAGAGACTTTTGGAACAAACGTATGAGGGCCCCTTCATTTCCTGAGATTGCACTCAGCTCTCCACAGAAGGCCTTGAGATGTGCTTGGGACAACCGCTTGCCATCGATCTTTTGAATTTTGGAACTCAAAGTTTTGAGGTGCCTGAGCATCTGGGAAAGGACACAAGTCTCTGAACTCTGGTCGAAGGTTAGATCAATCCTTGTTGTCGCTGAAGGCTGATTTTGCAAGATCTGGAACTGCTCCCGCAACTCGTCCAGTCCTGAGTGATCTGTTCGAACGACTGGTGCCTCCTGGAGTAAGGCACGTTCTTCTTCGGCATAGTGGTCGATGTCTTCGACCCTATGGGCTTGCTGAAAAGCACCGCGGGTTGCTGAAATTGATTTGATGACTGAACTGGATTCTGATGAACTTGTGCTTGAAATGATGGTAACTGAACTGGAGACTGTACTGAAGGTTGAACTGGAACTTGCTGGGAAAATTGACTGGATTTTGCTGAATTGAAGATTGCTGAAAATTAACTGGATTTTGCTGAATTGAAGATTGTTGGAAATTAACTAGAATCCCATCGGCGGGGATGCGCTGGAATTGAAAAGTGCTCCTGTTTGCAAGAGGCTGAGATGCTGGGAAGTGACCCCCTTGTTGGGTATTCGCCACTGTCCGCTTGATTGATGTGGGCTTGACACTGACCCCCATTGTGGGCATTCGGCCAGTGCTGTCCTGCTGCTGGAAATTGAATTGAATCCCCTCGGCGGGGATGTGCTGAAATGAAAAGGTGTCCCATCGGCGGGGACATGCTGAGATCTACTGAGATTGTTGTTTGCAAGATTGACTGGAAGCTGACTGGATGTTCCTGCAACGAAAGTGCTCTGAGATGGCCTTGTCGTCGCAGGAAGATATTGAGAAGGATGCCCCATAGCGAAGGGCTGAGATGGCTGCTGTCGGTAGTCTTGGGCAGACTCCGATGGTTGTGCTTGATTTGAACTGGAGGCCGGGAGGACCCGGCATGATTGCTGAGACTGCTGAACTGGGCCACTTGATTGTGGCTGCTGCGGTGGCTTGTGCTTGCATGAATTGCAAGAGCATTTCTTGCAATTGCTCTCACTCCTTGTGCCAATTCTTGTATGATTGGCGTATTATCAATGGGCTGTTGCGCTGGAGGTTGCGCTTCGGTCATCTCAAGAGCAGGAAAGAGATGAGTTTCTTCTTCGTGGTCGGACATGGCTTGTTGAGCCCGAGTGCGGATTATGCTGCGGTAGGGAAGTTGTCTTCGCGTACGTTGAGCCCGAGGAGGCGCAATGGTGAGGACTGTACTCTACTCTTTTTGGGTTTTGAGATTTTCTGTTTTTTTTTTTTTTTTGGTTTTGGGATTTTCTGTTTTTTTTTTGTTTTGGGTAGAATGCTATGTGGATGAGATTGTATGAGGATTAGTGACTTTCAAGTACGGGAAGGATTCTGTTTTTCAAGTCGGATCACGACTAGTGGGACTAGCTCATCCCCAGCAGAGTCGCCATTCTGTGGACCCTCGCCGATTTCCACGCTCCCACACGACGATGTTCTCTTCCCTTCCCCTTTCGGGAAAAGAAGGAGAGGAAGATGCATGAGTGCGAAATCGCCGTTTGTGCCACTGGCTTGCCTCGTTCTCGAGGGCTTTGTTCGGTTGTCGTGTTAAGCTGGATATGTTTAAGTGAGTTTATATAAGACCAGAGTCGCTACTAGCCAGTTACTTTGAATCTACAGTCGGCTAGACCCCGTAGAAACGTTAGAGAAGGGAATCCGAAGATTCCTTCCTTTAAAATGACTCCTGTTGATCTGCGGCCAAAGATTCAAGGTAAGGGATCACGGTTACAGGGTGGGAAGAGGTTAAGCACCCCACACACTGCCCGTACTGAAGTAAGGTCTCTACTTCACAGAATCGATCGAATACTTGAAAGTCTAGTTTAATCCTCGTATATTCTCATGGATGACATGATGCATGAATGCGGGTCTGAACAGTAAGAGTTTCTGATGGGCAGGTTCCAACAACGGGCAAGCCCAGAGCGTACGCTCGAACTGACAGGTGCTTTATGCGAGATGATGCATGCTGTGTGCTTGAATATTCAAAGTGCTTATAGTGATATGTACGTGAATGCAGGTCTGAACAGTAAGAGTTTCTGATGGGCAGGTTCCAACAACGGGCAACCCCAGAGCATACGCTCGAACTGACAGGTGCTTAATTTAAGACATATGCGGTGTGCTTGAATAATCAAGGTGCTTGTAGTGAAGCAGGGGGGTTGGAAGAAAAGTAAATGTTGCACTTATGCTAGATGCAAATGAGATGATGCTGGAAAAGAGTAGCTGGATGGACGGAGGTGTCGCAAGGGTTGGCTTCGAGTGGCTGGATCAGGACTTGGATGGCTTGGGAGACTTGGACCAGTGGTCAGGCTGGGCTGGACCAGGGCTAGGCTCTCCTCACTCGGGCTCTCCTTGGTGGAAAAATGGGCTAAGGATTGGAGAGGGGCTCGGGACAGACAGGACTTCACTGGACTCGGAGGGATGTTGAAATGAGAATGGGAGGGGGGTATTTATAGCAGCGGAGAGTGGCACTTTCCGTAATTTATCTCGGGCGGCCTGCTATGGGCCGCCCGTACGGCCGCTCCTCGGTTTCTAGCGATGTACGGTTGCTTCCTCGGGGCTGCTGTTTTGACTCGCTGGGTCGACTCAGTGAGTTAACTCAGCGGGTCGACTCGGTGATTTGACTTGACGGGTTGACTCGACGGGTTGACTCGGTGTTTTGACTCGGTGTTTTGACTCGACGGGTTGACTCAGCGGGTTAACTCAGCGGGTTAACTTAGCGGGTTGACTCAGTGAGTTTGACTTTTTTTTGGAATTTTTTTACTGGCTTTTCTTATGGGGAGTTTTTCAGGGTGGTGTTTAGGATTGGGTTGACTGGGTTGAAGCTTGAACTGGGCTATGGAATGGGGCTTACAAGGGTGAGTTTGGCTGAGTTTGGACTTGGGATTTGGGGGTATGGTCCTCCATTCATCCAGCTATCTCTACCAACAGTGTAGCCGAAGGTGGGGTGTCTACACACATGTTACTTGGGCGGCCATGGCAATCGGATCGAGATGTGACACACGGTGGACGGGAAAACATATACATGTTCACCAAGGATGGTTGAAAATTTTTTTTGGCCCCTATGACACTAGAGAAACACCCCGAAACTTCTAAAGTGGAGGGGAACTCTCTCCTTACCATTCGCGAGTTTGTTAAGGAATCAAAGAAAATGGGCGAAATATATGCCATTATGGTAAAAGGCGAGGAGTCAGGATCCTTTAATATTCCTCAACGCCTTAAACCGTTGTTAGAAGAATTCCGAAGTACTTGGCCTGGAGATTTACCTGATGCGTTGCCTCCCATGCGAAACATACAACATCACATCAACCTTGTCCCAGGGTCCAGTTTGCCCAACCGACCGCACTATCGGATGAGTCCGAAAGAGTGTGAAATTCTACAGGGACAAGTGGAGGAACTGATCCGTAAGGGTCTCATTAAAGAGAGCATGAGCCCGTGTGCCGTTCCGGCACTCCTTACCCTAAAGAAAAACGGAACTTGGCACATGTGTATCGATAGCCACGCGATCAATAAAATAACAGTTAAATATCGATTTCCAATACCGCGGTTGGATGACTTGCTTAACATGCTCGAGGGCTCCAAGGTGTTCTCAAAACTGGACTTACGGAATGGTTACCATCAAATCCGTATTAGGCCAGGTGACGAGTGGAAAACGACCTTCAAGACCAAGGAAGGGCTATATGAGTGGCTGGTTATGCCCTTCGGTTTGACCAACGCACCAAGCACCTTCATGCGTTTAATGAACCAAGTGTTGAAGCCGTTCATTGGCCGTTTTGTTGTCGTTTACTTTGACGACATCCTAATATACAGTCAGGATGAAACGGAGCACATGACCCACATCAGAAAAGTGCTACAAGTGTTGTCCAACAACAAGCTATACTTAAATCTGAAAAAGTGTAGCTTCTTAACTGATCGATTATTGTTTCTGGGGTTCATTGTGTTGTCCACGGGTATCCGAGTGGACGAAGAGAAAGTTCGAGCTATTCGGGATTGGCCGACTCCGACGAACATTCATGAGGTACGAAGTTTTCATGGGTTGGCGACCTTCTATCGTCGGTTTGTGCGGAACTTCGGCAGTATTGTCGCGCCGATTACCGACTGTATGAAGAAGGGTCCGTTTCAATGGACCGAAGGGGCAGAGAAGAGTTTTGCAGAAATTAAACATCGGTTGTCCACTACCTCGGTCCTGGTACTCCCTAATTTCGATAAGTTGTTTGAGGTAGAATGTGACGCATCTATTGTCGGCATTGGGGGGAGTCCTTTCTCAGGAGGGCAGGCCAGTTGCCTTTTACAGTGAGAAACTCAGCGACGCACGACAGAAGTGGTCGACTTATGAGCTTGAATTATATGCAGTGGTTCAGGCACTGCGCCATTGGCGCCATTATTTTATTCAAAGGGAATTTATACTGTACACTAATCATCAAGCCTTAAAATTTGTCAATACTCAGACTAATGTGAATCGTATGCATGCTAGATGGATTTCGTTTTTACAGGAATTCACGTTCGTTCTAAAACACAAGTCAGGGCAGCAGAACAAGGTAGTCGATGCACTTAGCCGACGTGCATCCCTTCTTATCACCATGAGCAGTGAGGTGGTCGGATTCGATTGTCTCAAGGAACTTTATGTCGACGACGAGGATTTTGCAGATGCATGGAAAAAGTGCCAAGAGGGTCACCCGAGTGACATTCTAATTCAAGATGGTTTCCTCTTTAAAGGAAATCGACTTTACATTCCGCAGAGTTCGTTACGGGATAAAATTATTATCGAGCTGCATGGCGGTAGCCTCGGCGGTCATCTAGGACGAGATAAGACTCGAGTGATGGTGGAAGAGCGGTATTACTGGCTGCAACTTACTCGTAACGTTAGCAGGGCGGTACAACGATGTCATATTTGTCAAACCGCTAAGGGGTAATATTAAAATACAGGTCTTTACACGCCATTACCCGTGCCAGATGCCCCTTTTGAGGATTTATCTATGGATTTTGTATTAGGGCTCCCACGAACACAACGCGGCATGGACTCAGTGTTCGTGGTGGTAGACCGATTCTCCAAGATGACACACTTCATTCCGTGCAAGAAGACCTTTGATGCGGTACAAGTTGCGAACCTTTTCTTCAGAGAGGTTGTGCGACTACATGGGATTCCTAAGACGATCACTTCAGACTGGGACACAAAGTTCGTTAGCCACTTTTGGCGAGCCTTGTGGAATCGGTTCGGTACACGACTTCACTTCCGCAGTGCTTATCATCCACAAACAGATGGGCAGACTGAGGTCGTCAACCTTACATTGGGGAATCTCATCCGTTGCCTTTCAGGTGACAAACCGAAGCAGTGGGACATGGCCCTAGCTCAAGCAGAGTTTACGTTCAACAACATGGTAAACCGATCGACAGGAAAGTCTCCGTTCCAGATTGTTTATGGATGCGTGCCTCGTCACACACTTAATTTGGTTCCCTTGCCCAAGCTTCCGGGCATGAGCGTTACAGCTGAACATATGGCAGACCGAATCATGGACATACATGCAGACGTGCGCAACAAATTACAGACTTCGAACGAGAAGTACAAAGAAGCGGCCGACAAGCATCGACGCGCCAAAGTGTTCAAAATAGGTGATCAAGTGATGGTCCACCTACGTAAAGAGCGATTTTCTACCTGGACCTACAACAAGTTGAAACATAAGAAGATTGGACCGGTACCTATCATTCGCAAGATCAATGACAATGCCTACGTTGTTGATCTTCCGGATGACCTGGAGATTTCAAGGACTTTCAACATGGCAGATCTGTACGAATATCATGAACCAAAGCTGGGCGAGAACTCGGGGTCGAGTTCTTTCGAAGTGGAGGAGACTGATGTAGAATGGGTCGCTGATTATTTTATGGCCTAGATGGAGCAGAAGAAGACCGGTCAGGGTCGAAAGTGATCCGGACCGTCAGGACCATAAATCGGCCGTATCTCACAATTCGGAATGAGTTACGGGACGTATAATATATCAATTTAGGGTAGCTCGAGCTACTTTAGCCAACCAACCCTGCTACGCTGGATTGCCCAGGCCGGAATCGCGAGATTCGACCGTATCAACGGTCATTAGGCTAGTTTATTTTCAGTTTTACTATTTATAGTAAGTTTTAATTCGATCATAACTTTGCATCTGTAGGGCTTTAGAGTTAGTGCCCAACATGAAAAGGGCTTAGAATATTTAGTCGAACAATGTGGTTGAGGCCGTTTGATAACTTTCTATTTTCGGCCGAAAACCAAGAGTTCTAGTAGGATTGAACGACTTCTATAAATAGTAAGTTTACTATTTATAGTAAGTTGCGTTTTCTAGGAGTTTAAGTTAGAGTTGGATTCTGATACTTTACCTAGGGTTAGTTTCCTATTTATATGCATTGTAATTCCATTTTTTATTCATTCAATCATCAATAAAGCAATTATTCGGAATTTATTTCCTCTTTTTATCTTTTATTTCTTCTCGTGGATTCGAGAAACTATCGGTTAGGGAGACGGTGATCGACCTACCGCGTCCTCCCTGCGTCATAGCTCCCTTCACCACCCATGATAGTTGGTACACATCGATGATCTTGTCCCTCTCGACGCCCGACGGCATTGCTGCGGCACACCTGTACACGTACCAACACGTGATGAACAGCTTTAGTGCCGTGATGTCGCAGGCCCAGCTCGATGAGCTGGAGAGAATGCCCGGTCACCTTGCCACGTACCCAGAGACATATGCCAAGCTCCATACCACACACACCCCTCAGTTTATGGGCCTTAATTGGCGATGATATGATCATCGGCATGATCGACAGCGGTATCTGGCCGGAGAGCGAGATGTTCAGTGATGAGGGAATGCCACCAGTGCCGGAGAGATGGAGGGGAACTTGCGAGACTGGTACCGAGTTCAATTCTTCCAACTGCAACCGGAAACTCATTGGGGCCCACTCTTTCAGCAAGGGCCTGAACATGTCAGAGATCAACGACTATGATTCACCGAGGGACACCATTGGGCACGGGACGCACACGGCATCAACCGCTGCTGGAAGCCGGACGGCTAATGCAGACTACTTTGGCTATGCTAAGGGGGCTGCTGTTGGGGTTGCACCCATGGCCCGGCTCGATCGCTATGTACAAGGTCCATCTTACAACAACTACTATCCTGGCAGCCATGGACCAGGCAATTGCGGACGGCGTGGATCTAATGTCGTTGTCATTAGGATTATCACCGCTATTAGCTTACGATGAAAGTGTTGTTGCACTAGGAGCCTTTGCAGCCATGGAGAGAGGGATCTTTGTCTCATGTTCGGCTGGAAATAGTGGGCCATATGCTTACACCATGAACAACGGTGCCCCTTGGATCACGACGGTGGGCGCAGGGACCATTGATAGAGACTATGCAGCTTTGATCACCCTTGGCGATGGAATCACAACCGTACAAGGGAAGTCATTCTATCCTGAGAGCATCTATGTATCTGGTGTCCCACTTTACTATGGACATGGCAATGCTAGTAAGGAAATCTGTGATTCGTACACCCTTGATCCCAAAGACGTAGCAGGCAAGATCGTCTTTTGCGCATTTGGTAACAAATTTTCTCAGATAACTGAAATGAATAGGACCGGTGCTGAAGGGGCGATCTTTGCCACTGATTTGGCCCAGTTCTTGAATCCCCGTGACTTCTTCATGCCGTTCATTGCGATCAGCATCAAGGACGGAGGGATCATGAAGAGGTACATCACGAAGGCGTCCCAGCCACCAACGGTGGATAGTAAGTTCCAGATGACGGTTTTGGGTTCAAAGACGGCGCCTCAGGTGGCGGAATTCTCTTCACGTGGGCCCAATCCGCTGAGCCCATGGATCTTGAAGCCCGACATGGTGGCCCCAGGAGTCAATATACTGGCTGCATGGGTCCCCAACCAAGGAATTCAACCGATCCGCGATGATTACTTGGTCTCAGATTATGCGCTGATTTCTGGGACATCCATGTCATCCCTCCACGTCCTTGGTGTGGCTGCATTGCTACGTGCGGCCCACCCTGATTGGAGCCCAGCTGCGATCCGGTCTGCACTCATGACTACTGCATACATAACTGATAACACTCATGGCCCGATCCTAGATCTGAACACCGGAGCAGCCGCCACACCTCTTGATTATGGCGCAGGACACATCAATCCGAACAAGGCAATGGACCCAGGTCTAGTGTATGATCTCGAGCGTCAAGATTACGTTAATTTCCTTTGTGGGCTAAACTACACGAGCAACCGGATCAAGATCATCACCCGTGGATTGAATTACACTTGCACTAAGGCCACTCTCGATCTCAATTACCCATCTTTCATGGTGATCCTGAACAACACGAACTCATCCAATGTTGTGTTCACACAGGTCCTGACCCACGTTGCAGATTCTCCATCCGTCTATCATGCAGTCGTGAAAGCGCCAATCGGGATGAGAGTTGTGGTGGACCCACCGGAGCTAAAATTCAACAGTGAATACAGTAAGCAAGGATTTACTATGAGCGTCCAGATCGACATTGCGGGAATTACAGTAAACAGTACTACAGGTAATTATGGGTATCTTAGTTGGTATGAAGATGGGGGAAATCATGTGGTGAGAACACCCATTGTTTCAGCATTTGGGCCATGAAAAAAATGAATGGATGTGATAAGAGGGCCCACTTTTCTTCTAAACAAGCCCATTTAATTGCAATGGAAAAAAAAAAAATAATAATGCATCATGGTATTCTTTTTAGTGAAAGAGTAATAAAAAAGCTTAAATCTACAGTGGGGTGCAGGGCTGTCAATGTCTGGGCTCAGGCCAGGCAAAATCAAAATTTTGAATAAGCCCAGCCCAAACAGTTCAAAATCCTGGCCAAGCCAACCGCATGCCCAGACCGTTGAACAGCCCTACTTGGGTCAGCCCAAAAGGATGGACTGGAGTTTGGTGGGCTTGGACCTGCTAAAAGGGTCAATGCTTGTGGTTATAATTTTAAAACTCGAAACTCAAGACTCATCTTGAAGATTGAGTTGACTCGAAGATTTAACCGGTTTTTACTTGAGTCAGACTCAGTATTTACGGGAAATGCTAACATCAACAACGTCCTCAAAACTTTTTAAGGGACACATGGTGCAACCATTTATCAATTTAAATCATTCATTAGTTCATACCATTGGTGGAAAGCTATGGTGAAAAATCACGGAGATCTGATGATCTTAACCATCCTGTCCATAGATTGAAAATGTAATCAAGATTAAACGGATAAAGAAAATAGCTCCAATCATCATTTCTAAACGACCATTCAATGGGTCCCACGTGAATTTTTTATGGTTCAAAAAATTACTTCATTTGATGATGCTAACCATCTGATCTATAGATCATAAAACACATAAGGTTGTAAAAGATGGCCTTATGACTGATTTACACCCTTTTATCAACTTTGAGAACGACAATTCATTTGTAGCTTAGTTGGGACTAAGCTTCTTATATAGTAAGATGGTCATTTGATAGGGGATGGTCTGCATGAAAATCAATGAGATCTGAGCTCGTGGCAAGACGTTCGATGGAATCTAACTACCAAGGTAATAGCAAAAAACCCCCGCAGCGCTTCATTTGAGATTTAGGAGGTCTTCTTTGCAATCCAACGACATGGTGGATGAAGGGTAGAAGCTTAAGAAAAGCTACGAGATAGTTAAACTAAACTAAACTAAGATACACATCTATGAGGGATGAAGATAAGCAGTATTGCAGTATGTCGGTTGGGTTGGGCGAGGGCTTGGAGCTCTTCTCTCTTAGCCCTATTTATAGATGATATGGGGCAGTAGTTGGAAAGGTTACTTTGTCTCAATTTGGCCATGTTCTTTGATATATGAGCAACCATTGTTGGAGAGCCTTCAAATGGTGCACGGTTTGGATGCTTAGACCGGTCGGGCGACCGGTTTGCACGTAATAGCCTAAATGTACAGAGGTCTCTGGACAGTTTTCTCTCACCCTAGACCTGTCTGGCGATAGGTCTGCAGGGGTCTTAGATTGGTCGGGCGACAGGTCTAAGGTGGGCTTAGACCAATCAGGCGACAGGTCTAAGGTGAGGTAGATGTGCGGTTTTTTGTGTGATTCTCCTCTGGACTGTTTTTGTGTCCTTCGACCAGTTGACTATGCACGCATTTTCTTACGTGTTACACAGTTATGCGTAAGACGTTTCTAATTTTGGGTTGCTTGCTATATATATGGCATGAATCTGAGATTATGAGTAATCCTAAGGTGTCCATGGTTTTCTAATTGCATTAGGAAGAGGGGAGAGTGTTTTGAGAGGGAGAGAACTTGGGTTTTCTCTGTTTTCCTTGCTTGTGGGCTGTCAATCTCTGTAATCTTCTGTTAATCATAGTGGATCCATTTGTGCCGTGGTTTTTTTACCCATTGAGGGGTTTTTCCATGTAAAATCGGATTGTCTCTTGTGGTTGCATGCTTTTGTGGATTGGTTTCACTGCGTTTCTCGTTTGATCTTATATACTACTGTAATGTTTGTTCGCGGCTTCCACTTCTGCTGCCGGCCCCCTATTCCCAACAACCATTTGGTCACTAATTGTTGCCCCTTGCATTCTACCATATGTAGAAGTTAGTTATCCTTGGTTGGCTAGTCGTCATGCACACTTCTTTAGACCACTACGTGGTTGTAGTCTCTTATGTTTCACCAAGTGTAGTTAGTGGTTACTCATTCATAAGTTTGATTATATGGCATGTGCTTTTTTACAATGACCAGCCTAGCTTCGTCTTTCGTAGCTTCTTACGATTCTCCTTTTGCCGATTGCATCAACCATTAGATTTCCTCTTTGTGATAATGTCATGTGTTGGCTTCTTAGCCATCTGATTTGGATGTGTCAAATCGGGTGTAAACAACATGTCATTTAATTATCTTTGGATATTATCTTTATTTAAAGTTGTCATATATATTTACTAGGGACTAAAGAAATGCGTTTGTAATTACTTTGGCCCAATCTGTTAAATCTGAAGTCTGAAGCATAAATAAAAAATTTAAATATGAAGTCCAAAAACTAGCATTGAATTGGGAACAACTTATTTTTAACTAATCACCTGAAATGTTTGAATATGTTAATTTAACACATTTGCCTATCTCCACATGAAACAATAATGATTGAATCCTACCATTAAAAACTTCATGGATTCCACCAGAATGCTTATTTGCCAGCCAACCTTGTGATGAGGTCATAAAGACCTAGATGAAGAGGCTACATGAATATCATCTTGATCTAAAACTTTTGTGGGCCACAAGAAATTTTTAATGGTCAATTACCACCATTTCTAGTACTATGGTCCTAGGGCTGTAAATGGTCGGGTTCAGGGCTGCTTTAGCCAAAACCAGAACTGCCCATTTACTAAATGGGTCTGGGTCCAAATTTTAGACCCAAACCCTTTTACTAAATGGGTGGGTCTGGGTCGGGTCCAAGTCAACGCATCAGACCCATTTATAAATGGGTCTAGGTCTGGTAGAGGGAGATCCACCCAGATTCATTTATAAATGGGTCGGGTCTAATGGGTCTAGGTTTGGATTTAGTATGCAAGCATTTTTATAAGGCTTAAGATCGGGTCTGGACGGATCTGGGCTGGATGGGTCCCTTGAAACATAAACTAAACCCGCCCACTTACTAAATGGGTTCGGGTCAGGTCTGGTCAAGTCGGGTTAGGCCTAATATAAAGGAAACCAGGCCCATACCTGTTTAGTAAATGAGTCTGTTCTTGGACCCAAACCCGTACCATTTAACAAATGGGTCGGGTCTAAATGGGTTGGGTCTGGGTACCCTATCGGGTCTGCTGACCCATTTACAGCCCTATATGATCCATTTGTGTGACGCCCGAATTTCAGGGCTCAAGTACAACCTTTATCCTCAAGATTCTGGGTGTCATTTATGCTTTACGGAAGCGTGATTTCTTGTTTAAGATTCATAAGGCATCAAAGCACAAATTCAGAATCAATTTAAGCAGTAAATTAAAGACGAAAATTAAATTTAAACCTGACCAATATAAAAAGTGAAAGTATGACAACTCTCCCGTAAAGTCATCGATATACCATTACTGAATTCTTTGTAGCTAGCATACATGTATGGCCATCCCAAATCAACCCAAAGGGGAGTTTCTCAAGGGATGTCCGAGACTTTCTTGAAAGTCCTAGGAAAATCAGAGCGAACAATGGAAAGTCAGCCAAAAATAGATGAAGATCATCTACAATGATATAACCTAGTAAGGACTTCAAATTCGAACAGGAGATAAACATTACGTAATCGGAAGATTCATGCGCAAGTCATAAGGCCTTATACACGGCCACCACCTCTTAGAAGCCTGTAAAAGCAACATTTGAAGTAGAGCTCCAAGCCCATGCCAACACAAATAAACTAATTCTATTTTCAGCTCTATGCTGCTTACCCCTTTTATCCACCATAGATACAGATTAGTTTAGCTTCTTAGCTTAGTTCGATCCGCTTTTTTCTAGTCATGACGCAGTAAGTTTGGAGCCATTAGTTTTAGCATAGTTTCACTACTACCCAGCATATCGTTGTAGTACGCTCGTAGGATTAATTTAAATATCCATGACCCAGCCGTTGGATCCCTAGATTACTGAGTTTTTACTTAGTACATCTCGGTTCACGTCCTACAAGCCTCATGCTATGATTGTTTGGTATTTTCCACAGTCGTTTCTTTCTAACGTAGACTACCAAAAGTGTTTTTCTTTTGCTTATTTTGTTTCTTTTTGCTGATTGTACTATTCAGTTTCTTTAATTAATAAAATTGGCAATCCACCTTTATTTTTATTCTGTCTATCTTTACTATTTTATTGAGAAATACGTCTAAGCTATCACCATTGAAAGAAAAGTCTTTATCTTGAAGATAAAAAGATTCCATTCAGAAGGACCAGTCCTCCATTTCTAAAATTGCCTGATTACTGTATCAATTGGTGGGTGAACATATAGACTAATTTTCATAGATGCGGTCATAATCTGGCTAGTTTGACACTTGAGGTGTAATACCCCGAAAATTTGGGCGCACAAGTACACGTGTGCATGTTCACACGTGAGAAATTAAGTTATAGGTCGTGTTGTTCACACACATGCACACATGTATACACTTTTGTACGTATTCCGACACTTTTAGGCCTCTGAAAAACTTTATGTACTTAGTTAAGTCAATAAACTAACGTTAGAATGATCTATCATTGCTAAATTAAAATATCTAGCCGTCCGCTTCGATTTCGAATTACGCGATCAACGTAAATACATCGTATGATCTTCACATCGTCCTGTACACATGTCTCTCCATAAATCTGATCCGTACATCTCATCCATCACCAGGCATATGCTTATATCATTAATTTTTCAACCCAATGAACCTCCTCAAGCGTGTTTATAACACTCTAGGATTTTAGAATCATTTAAATTATAATTTAGTTAATTATTTAATAAATTAAATAACTTTAATATTAACTAATCCGCAGGGAATTTTAGTATGGTCCCTTTATTAAAGTTGTTTAGAATAAACTCTAGAACAGCGTAGAAATATTAGATTTCACAAAACTCACAAATTTATAATAATTATGAAAACGCCACTAAAATAAGACCTCGCTTTCAGTAAACCAGTTTCTGACGATCAGTTAAGCTCCAAACCTTGTATATCGTCTATCTGGCCTAAAATAACCATTCATGTCGAATTTCAGCCCTCCGATCATCCAACAAATGGTCCAATAAAAAATCAGGATATAAGTGGCCCACCTTAACTCGGATCTACCTCCTTTTTTCATTGTAGCAGATGAAATTACGCTGCCGACCTACTGGTCGGAGTAGATTGCTCTGACCCACCTCAATGGACACCACTTGCGAAGACAGGTCGTTCCAGGCGGTCTTCGTACCACGTGCGCACGACCCACTCTCTCGCCTCCGTCTTCTTCGTTTCACTAGCAATAGCAGACGGACGTTGTCCGTCCGTGCATTGCACGTCGCCCCCATTGGGGACTCCACTGCCAAATCCACTCCATCCATTCGAATCATGGGCCAGCCAAACATAGTCCGTTTGAAAATCTCCGTTGACCGTCACCTATACGGCCCGTTTCAATCTACCGTCTGAAGAAAGAAAGATCAAGATCCGACCCATCGCTTTACATGAGCTCTCCAAACTTCACCCAGAGCTTCTTGTGGACCCCACCTACCATCCCTACGGTTCCTAAGCGATCAAGTGTAAGAAAGTCGGACGGGGTGATTCCCAGGCGGTGCCAACGCCAAAACCGTCAACCGTCCAAATCCGAACCTCTTCCGCACCAACCGACCTTGCAACATTATAAAACCATCCGTCCGCTCCTGCCTTTCTCCTAGAAATGAGAGAGAGAGAGAGAGAGAGAGAGAGAGAGAGAGAGAGAGAGAGCAGCTCCCACGCCGCTGCTGTTGCTGGGGCAGAATCCCAGTCAAAAAAGAAGAAGGAAGAAGAAGAAGAAGAAAAAAAGAAAGAAAAAGGAAAGAAGAAAGAAGAAGAAAGAAAGAAGAGAAAGAAGGAGAAAGAAGAAAGAAGAAGAAGAAAGAAGAAGAAGAACGAAGAAGAAATAAGGAAAGAAAGAAAGAAAGAGAGAGAAAGAAGAAGAAGGAAGAGGATGTGATCTGAAATGCGGAATAAAGGATCGATCTATGCATTGATTGCATGAATAGAAATAATCTGATTTGAAGTTGCGTACCTATTTGAGAAGCCATAGGATGAGATGGACGGACTGGATCTTCCGCACCTTACACCTTTATAGGACACTAAGGGATGGGAAAGTTTGTGTCCATGATCGATGTGTAGGCTTGGGGACCCATCACTATTTATAACAAATCGCATGTGAGAGTTTTTCTTTATTTATTAAAAAAACTCATCGAAAACTCCCCTTCATTCATGACTCTACACTTAATATCTCATACCCATTAATGTGGTGTAACGAAGCGTCCCACCCCAACATGTTTACAATGTGGCCACGACTTTAGTGGGGTCCACCAGTATGCTCGATCATATATCCATCTTTAGGTAGATCCAAGTCATTGATATGTAGGCCTACCTTAAGAAGTCTTACATTCTCTCACTTGGGCTACATTGATTAATGCCCAAAATTTACTTCGAAAATACTTTGCAAAAAATATTTTATCATTTTTTAAAATATCTGAATAGTTACCCAATGTATCTTTCGGATAATACGAGCAACGCTTTTATGATCTAGTTCATCAAGATTGGCAGCATTGGATCGTCGTAATCATCACAACATTTAATCTTTGCGAAGTGAGACGAATCATGGTCACAAATGCTACCACCCTTAACAACATAGATCAAGGACATGGAAGTATGGTATGAAGATTACACATATAATGTGATCAAATGTGCCTATCTTCAAGAGGTCCTGGAGCTTTATATGTCTCCAATGAGACATGCTTAAATTACACTTACTCAAACTAAAGTTGTGCATACTTAATGAGAAGCGGAAACAAATTTAATAAACAGAATCAAAGTTATATAAATGAGATCTCTGTAAATGTCTGTGCATAATGGATCAAACTAAACTCCCACTAACTGAATACATCTGTGGGATTAATAACACCCATAGAAGTCACATGCTCCTGAAATAGCGTGATGGAGAGCCCTTTAGTGAGTGGATCCGCTATCATCTGCTTAGTGCTAATGAGCTCTACAGACACTTGACGATTCTGAACTCTTTCCTTCACAACAAGATGCTTAATGTCGATATGCTTCGACCTTGATGAATGCTTGTTGTTGCTTCAGAAGTTTACCACAGCTGAGTTGTCACAAAAGATTCTCAATGGTTTCAGGATATGCTCCAATACCTGCAAACCAGATAAGAAGCTCTGTAGCCATATTGCCTGATTTGTAACTTCGTGACATGCAACGTACTCAACTTCCATGGTGGATGAGGCTGTTATTGTCTGTTTTCCGCTTTTCTAAGATACAGCCCCACAAACCATCATAAAAAAATAGCCAGAAGTTGACTTCTTAGTGTCGAGGCAGCCAGCAAAATCTGCATCTGAGTATCCAACCAACTCCAAATGGTCAGACCTTTTATATGTGAGCGCGAAGTCTTTTGTTCGCTTTAAGTAGCGTAACACCTTCTTTATAGCCATCCAATGTTGCATCCCTGAGTTGGAGAGTGTTAGAACTTAGAGAAAAGGGGGAAAGATCAAAACTACTCGTCAGCAGTCCTTCTTTCTTTTTCTTTCGTGTTTCTTTTATTCTGGGGGAATTCTGAGTATAGAGACATTCATAGACAATCATAAGCAATCACAAAGTGTACACAAGAGGGAGATATCGCAAGGCGAATTTTATTCCAGAGATTCTGAGATCTTTTACATTCCAGGCTATGATACTGGTCACGAGCCTTTAATTACATCAACGGTTGATCACCCTTGATTGGAAGGCAAAAGAATAATCCGCCGCGGATTATGGTCTTGAGTTCATGGTCGTTTAGACCTTTCTTTTCTTGTTATGGACTGAGCCACATTTGTTAAATATGCCGGATGTCTATGTCCCATTTTCTTTCGGATTGTCCGGGTTGAGAGACTGTCAGGATTCGAGTGGTGCAACTCGGGGCCCGCGCCTGTTACTGTGAACAGGTGACCGCTGGAATACACGATCCTCGAATGTTGGTCGGCATGACCCAAGGCCCGCGCCCGTATTTTTATGACGGGTGACCTTAGGAAAGCACTCCGCAACGTTCCCGAACGAGGGTTTTAATCGAGTGGTGCAACTCTGGGCCCGCGCCTGTTACTGTGAATAGGTGACCGCTGGAATACACGAACCTCGAAATGTTGGTTGGCATAACCTAAAGCATGCGTCCGTATTTTTATGACGGGTGACCTTAGGAAAGCAATCCGCAACTACCTCATCAGCTCAACCGACAGACCTGTTGTCGATGGGTAGGGCATCGACGGTCTTTTTCATAGTGGCAGTCCATAGTAAGATGTTTCAAGCTTAGTTAGAACTCTTTGTTTGTGGTTTCTCGTGGTAACCATAACCCCTTAGGTTTAGCCTCGGACCTTTATCCGGGATTAATAGAGCTTTGTGCAGTAAAGTAAATGTATTTCTTCTGGAGTTGGGCGACTTGTCTTCGAGAACACTCTTTTTTCTGAGAATTTTCAGTGATCTATTTGGGATCAGATAGGCTTTATCGAGCCAAGATCTTTTGAGGATCCAAATTCAATGGGCTGGATCGGCTGTTTCCGATGCCTGTAAGTGGTTAAGTATAGGGTCCAATGGGTACCCACATATGCCAATTTTTTATGAATAATGGGGATCGGTGCCCTGTGAATGCTTAACCCGGCTGTAGGATAGCCTGAGTACTTCAGCTTTGCCTCGACGTCTTCGAGATCGCGGTTGATTTCAACTGGCATTAGTCAATTTTCAAGCCAACAGGGCACTTCCCAGGGCTGAAAATGACTGAGTAGTGGACCTGTTCGCGGTCTGATTAGAGAGACCAGAGAGTATTATCGATAACCATCTCTGAACAGGGGTGGATTACGTCCACGAAGATCGCGGTGCGATCGCATTTCGATTTGCTTAGCAAAAGTCAATTTTCGGGCCAACAGGGCACTTCCTAGGGCTGAAAATGACTAAATAATGGACCTGTCTGCGGTCTAATCAGGGAAATCGATGAATGTTATCGATGACCGTCTTTGAACAGGGGCGGATTACGTCCACGAAGATCGCAGTGCGATCGCGTTCCGATTTGCTTAGCAGAAGTCGATTTTCGGGCCAACAGGGCACTTCCCAGGGCTGAAAATGACTAAGTAGCAGGCCTGCCGACCACTTGATTAGGGTATTCGAGGGTCCTGAGATTGGATAACCTCGTCGTGGTGCATGATTATGGTGTATCATGTCATGTAGAAGAAAAGCTTCCCTCTCGGGCTCGGTCCAATTCCGCTCGATTCTTCTCGTTTTTAGGCCATTTTCGGCTCTTTCGGAGGGATTTTCGAGGCTGCCAAATTGGCTAAGTGTTGGTTATTTTGGACCAAAACACTGAATTGGACCATTTATCATTGACCGTTGGAGAATCTGATCCGGTGGATGGATAGATCTCGTCGAGACGCATCCAGGAGAGGCGGTTTCATCAAAATCCGATCTCGGACGAAGGCGGACTGTGCGACGGAAGGTCCACCCCTCCCATCAGCGTCCAGGCGCATGGGGGGTGTGTACAGGCATATGTGGCCATTTTTCAAGAGCATGTGGCCATTTTACAAGCGCATGTGGTGTTGCATCATCTGTCAAGCGCATGTGGTCATCATCCGGGCGCATTGCCCATTTTGCACAAAAAACAGATGAAGGAGAGGTGTTCCGGGCGCATGTGGCAGTGCACATTTGCCTGGAATCAAAGAGTAAGTGCATGTCTCTTCCCGAACTTAGAGAAAATTCAGATTTTTTCGGCCAGAAAAGCCGGCGCATGTGGGGGAAAAAGCCAGCGCATGTGGGGGATATGCCGGCGCATGTGCCCAGCACTTAGAAAATTTCAGGATTTTCTTCCTGAACTTGGGATTCAGGCGAGGAAATCCCTTTCCGGCGAGGGTTTCCGGCAAGGGAATCCACTCCGGCCAAGGCATCCGGCGAGGGGAGAGAAAGTAAGCGCATGTGGTGCTTACATCACTCTGAGGTCTGCGGGGATGATCTCGTGCTGATGAATGAAATGACTTTACTATTTATAGGGGATAATCGGGTTCGGGTCCGATCCGGCGGATATTTCCCGGTGCATGTGGTAGAAAACAGGGTCAAGCGCATGTGGTTGGAGGCCAGGCGCATGTGGTTGGAGGCCAGGCGCATGTCCTTTACCGGCGCTTTTCGGAAAAGTGTTCAATTCACTTCCTTTCGCTGATAGAGTGCAAGCGCATGTGGTTGGAGGCCAGGCGCATGTGCTTTGCCGGCACTTTCTCACTACTTAGTCAGATTTTCATGGATTCCAGCACTTAGAAAATTTCAGCATTTCAGCTCCGACGAGGGACCTTCAAAGGACAGCTACCTTTTCTAGATATGCACTCACCGTCGCTAAGCCACTTTTAGGCTAGGATTGACCTCCTGAATGAACGGGGTGAGGTGTGGAAGTCCAGATGTTGCTAATTTTGGTACTTCCTTCCTAATCTAGAGCCTCCAGGTCGGCTTGTCGTATAGGAACGTTGTTCCGGGGGGTGCGCGCATGGAAATACGCATCGTAATGACTTCAAACTTGCTATTTAAGGGTTTTGGGGCGCTCCGAATCATTTGGCGGTGAAGCGCATGTCCAATTCCACTCTGAAATGGTAGCTGTAGGCTTACAGACCCTTTTTTATCAGCTCCAAACGGGGATGAAACGCATTTCGAGGTGCGCAAGTAAAAATATGCACCGGATGACTTTGAAACTTGCAGGTTAAGGGTTTTAGGACATTTTGGATCATTTGGCGGTAAAGCACATGTCCAGTTCCGCTTTGAAATGGTAGCTGTATGCTTACGGACCCTTTTGGTCAGTTCCAAGCAGGGACGAAACGCATTTCGAGGTGCGCAGGTAAAAATTTACACCGGATGACTTTGAAACTTACAGGTTAAGGGTTTTAGGACATTTCGGATCATTTGGCGGTGAAGCACATGTCCAGTTCCGCTCTGAAATGGTAGCTGTAGGCTTACGGACCCTTTTGGTCAGTTCCGGGCAGGGACGAAACGCATTTCGAGGTGCGCAGGTAAAAATATGCACCGGATGACTTTGAAACTTGCAGGTTAAGGGTTTTAGGACATTTCGGATCATTTGGCGGCAAAGCGCATGTCCAGTTCTGCTCCGAAATGCTGTTTATGAATTTTGGTCGCTACCAAGCGATCAGGGTTGTGCAGGCGTTTTCGGGGCTCTCCCGGCCTCGAAACTTATCCAAATCATTGTCAATAGACCACGGGATGTTGTTTTACAATGGGTGCAAATTTGAGCCCCAACAAGTGCCCCCCCGGTGTGCTACGCTGGATGTTTACGTCATGCCAGTGCAGTGCACCGGTTCCCCAGGCTCAAGTATAAATAGTTGACTCACTGAGTCATTCCACAATTTCCTCGAGTCAGAGAATCCAATTTTCCCAAGGTAAGAGAGCTCATCCTTGAGCTACAGGCACATGTGGTCCCCTTGTGGGCGCATGTGGCCTACCATCCATTTTTCGACGGAGAACTCCCCTCAGGCGCATGTCAAATTACCATATGGAATGGGCGCATGTCCCAGGCGCATGTGGTTCTGGGCATGCGCCCAGGGCACTGCCCGGAACTTGTGTCTTTTCCAGAAATCAGAGATGAGCGCATGTGGTGCTTCCACATGCGCTTGGGACATCGAATTTCAACCTCATTCATTCCCTTCTTCTGAGCCGGGAGCATGTCAGATTGGACATGCGCCTGATGCCTTAAGTGATGAAATTCCATTTTTGAATTTTATAGATTGGGCGCATGTGAGAGGCCACATGCGCCTGGGGCTCCACCTTGGGCGCATGTGAGCCCAACACTTAGTCAAAACTTTCATTTTTAGCCCCTGCTTTGCACTTGCGAAGAAATGGCATTTCCGGCTCCTTTTCTCAGTCAAATTCAGTGCTGTTTGAGGCTAGATCACTTAAAATTCAAGCACGATTGGAGCTTAGTGCCTTGGGCCTACAGTTGGCTGCCTACTTTGGCCTATCACAGCTCGTGACTGTCTATTTTAGGCAGGTTCAGAGTATGTCTGCCAGAGTGTGCTTACAGTGTTCTGGTTGCCTGTAAAGTTGCTGTGTGCGAATAGTTGCGTATGTATGATGCTGAAACTGTTTCCTGACTCTGTCCAGTACCTACTTATAAGCACCTGGACTTGTCAAGGCTACTTTTAGACTAAATGCATGGATGTATTGTGGGTTCAGTCTATGATTTTGTGTGTGCGTCGATCCTATGTATGCGTGCATGTATGATGGCAGTTGCTTTGTTATGAAATGCGTATGATGATCGATATGCTATGCTCTTGATTTTGTTTGCTTTCATGCTCTTCATGCTTGTGCTCTACATGCTGTGTTTGTGTTTGTGATATGATTTCATTAGGCTATTTGCCCGTGTGTATCAAGTTGTTTTCTAATGTTGCTCTGTTTACGCGTTGCAGTGAATTGCAGTAGCGACAATGGGATCCTCTGGTGAAACCTCTGGGTTGCATGTTTCTGGTTCGACTAAAGAACAGCTGAAGGTCCTTCTAACCCTCCTCCTCCAAGACGTAACTCTCGCTTCTTTCCTACAGTCGAACCCGAGATAAAAGATTTCACGGAGCGTATTGGGCAGCTTCCTCATGAAGTGCTGGTGCGCATCTTCGTCAACAAGACAGTGCCTGAACCTCCAAAGCAGGGAACAGAACAAGAGTGGGTCTATTGGTATGCCCAACTTGCTGGTGTGACGAGTGCCATCGTGGCGGGTCCTCAAGATATATCTGTTCAAAATGTAGAAGAGAATCTGACGAGTCAGAAAGGTAAGAAGAAAGGAGAACGAGGAAAACAATCGATCAAGGCGCTCAGTCAAGCGGAGCGATTGACACAGCTCCTCGACTTGAAATATGAAAGGATGAAGATTGGATGGGAGAGCAACAAGATCACTGCTGAGCGTGGCATCTGCATCACGAACCCCTACAATGGCGAAGTCATCTTACACCAGAAGTCTCTTATGAGGTGTAAACCTTTTCCGAGCATCGAGCCATCTGATGTTCGTAGACCTAGCCAGTTCTACGGAGTGGAGAGATGGTCTTCAGTTCCTGAGAGATTACTCACCGCCACCCTGGGAAGCAACGAGAAGCAACAAAAGGTTGGTGAGATTAAGGAAATGACTTTCCTCATGCCTACGTGTGATCCGCATGCACCTTATCCGACTCATTTCTTTGAGACGGTGCGTCAAAGATTCCTTCCTATGAGCACGTCCGCAATGTGGGAGACTTCGAGCTTCCGTACCCGAGGGCATCTGAATCGTCGTGACAGCTACATCCCCTGGGCGAAGGACATTCTGATCCGGCACGAGGCTGTGCTGAGGGAGGTCGGGCTCTACTATGCCATCGAGGCTACTGCCGGCTTCTTTCCGCGAGATCCGACGATTCTCAGGGGCTTCTTAAATTACTGGAGTTCTGTTACCAACTCTTTCCATCTTCCTCAAGGAGAGATGAGCATAACCCTCTGGGATCTTAAGATGATGGCGGGCCTACCCATACGCGGTGTGTATTATCATGAATATATCCCCTCTGATGAAGAATTGTCTGGCTTCAGGCGCAAAGGTGATCGGAAGGCCTATCATTCCAAGGCGTGTTTGGAGTTGTTCAATGAATTGCAACAATTTGACTGCATTACAAAGATACACTATGAAGATTGGTCAGTTTACTTCAGCCACGGCTTGAAGTAAGTCTTCCTGGGACATCCCTTTCTTTCTTTCTTCTCATGATGTATGCTCTTTTCTCCTGCATAGCTTCTTATGTGAAATTCTCTCTCCTTTCTCTCTTTCAGGATCGACTACGAAAAATATAAAGTTGATGTTAAAAGAATAAGGGCTTTATGACAAAGGTTCCAATGTAAATTTCCTTGCCCGAACGTATTGTCTCCCACTTGCGAGCTAGCAGGCTTCCTCGCTTACTGGTTGTCCGCAGTCGCGCTTCCCAGCTCGAAGAGTGCTGATGGTGTCAGGGTTTCTCGCTTTGTCATGGTGAGTGCCCTTGCCAGTGGTCAACGTCTTGCGATAGCGCCACCTGTACTCTGCAGCATATATAGAGCGTTCGGTTATGTTGCCAGTAATCCGGACAAACCTGTCGATGGAATGGACGCTGCCCATTGCCCGTGGCATTATTTCTGCGGCTGGTTAGGCGTTTATTTCCCGTGGGTATATGGCATGAAGCCTCACGCCTACTTCTTTCCGGACCGAGCGCCTCTTATCAGGTTCATGAAGGCCAAGATGGTGCTTAAGACGCCAGAATGGGTGTCTTCAAGGATCTGCAGTGAGAATGAAGTTGACTTCTACCATTTTCCTGCTTCCATTGCTGATGAAGATATCGAAGTCGTCGATGATGAGGATTCGGTTAACTCTTTTGACAGAGAATTCCTAATATCAATCCGGACCGCCTCTCTCCTGTTCCGCGAAGGCATGAAGTTCTGGCGCGAGCCTTACTACCCGAGCAGGTTCGCCAGACAGTTCGGCTACGATCAGGGTGTTCCGTCGACTCTTCCGAGCGTGACGAGGATAGAACGAGCATATGGCACGTGTCCTGTCCATTGGGAGTGGATGTGGGACCAACTTTTGCTGACGTGAACTGACACGAACTGGCGGTAGTCGACGTGTGCCAACTTCTTATGGTTGGATGAGATGGTGGGTGCATCAGTACGCGCGCATCCGGGATGCCAAACCTGTCGATTTCCCTCTCTATCTCTCTCCTCTAAGGTTGAATGACGTTCCTGAGGACGGTCTTGGTTATCTTTGTGAGCAGCGTGAGGCCGTTGGAGTTCCTGGTACCAGCCATCTGACTTCCTTGAACGTGCCGATCACTCGTAGGAAAGAAGATGGAGCGTTAGACGGATGGTATTGCTTCGGGGTCCCTATACAGAGACATCAGCAAGGGGTCGGATCTTCGCATTCTCCGGCAGAGACTGCTCCTCCGTCTGTCGAAGAGGATGAGCCTACGGAAGGCATGGCAGGAGTTAGACCTTCTGATGATTTCGTTGACGATCTTCCACCGGGCCACGCGAGAGATCAGTTGAGAGTCAAGATAAGACTCACACCAAGAGTTCACCCGTCAGCACCTGAGAAAAACTTAAGAAAGGCAGAAATGTTACATATCAAGAAGTGGGGGAGTTCGGATCCGTCGTTGCAGATCACTACTCCAGAGATAGTGGTAGGTGCGACTGTTGCCGATAGCCGCGAAGAAGGTAAGCTTCTGTCTGGTGCTACAGAGGAGATTGCAGACGAAGAAGATATAATTATCGATAATCGTGACGGAAGGTGAGTCCGAGCCTGCAGATGTCGAGGGGGACAATGCCGAAAATGGTTCTGAAGCCGGTGATGGTCAAGGAGCGGCGTGCCTCGATGGTTCGGGGTCACAGCTTGAAGATGAACCTGTAGATTATTCTGGTGATGACTGGGGAGTGGACCATGCCAACGATCATAGCAACGATGATTCCCTCGCGAATTATTATGATAACGATGCCGGAGTCGGGGGTGTAAGTGATCTTGACGATGTTGCCATGGCAGCGATCGAAGCACAACTCTACGACAACGTCAGGGTCCAACCTTCTTCCGAGCCTTTAGTCTTCGTCTCTCAGGCTGTTGCGGCACCGACCTCGGGGTTGTCGACGGATGTTCCTCCTTGTTTGCCCGTTCGTGCTAGTAACGCCGAGGGATCCGTTCCTGGGCTTGAGATACATGAGGGGAACGTCGATCCTTCTTCGGTCCTTCCATCAGGCTGTTCATTGCGAGTAGACTGTCCTGTTGAGTTGGAGGTCGTGGATACGTCACGCTCTGCTGCAGTCGAAGTCGGACCCGACATTCCGCGAGCACAAGGTAAGAAATGCGATTGTGGTTCTGCTTTGTACTTTTCTTCTTTGATTCCTGCATAATCATACTAGACATATTTTGTCATTATTATCTTATTTCTACAGATCTTATTAAGTCAATACCTGCTTCTGCTACTTCCGTCGCATCGTCTCCGGTTGTGACTATTGAACTGCCGGGCAAAGCTTTGGAAACAGTTGTTGATTCCGAGACGTGCATTGCGGGACCTTCGGAGCCTGCTATTGATCTTCCTGCCATTCCTGGTACGACTCCTTCGCACTTTACATTAGATTATGACTTGTAGTTTCTGCTTCCATTTTTGCTAACGCATCATTTGTTCGTCTTGCATTCTTTCTTGCAGCTGCCGTCGATTCTGGCGTCGCCATTGCTATGATGCCGGACATTCCTGCATTTGAACATTTAGATTGTTTTGGTCAGAGCGTGCTGAAGGGCCTGCTGTCTAGCCTTGCGAAGGCGTTGGCCGATCCACAAGAATGGCATATGCTAGGCGCTGGCATGAAAGCGCTGGAAGCTTGTGTCGGAGTAGTTGGGTCTGATGCACTCGTGGTTGTCAATCACATCTCTGCGTTCGAAAGCTCCCTCGTAAACGTAGCGGCCGCTGAGCGCGTCGAGCCCGATCCTGCTATCGAGGAGAAGCGTAGAATTGTAGAGTCTTTGGGACCTACAGTGGAACGTCACGCGCATTCTACGGCGAACGCACGAGAATCCCTACAAAATAATAAGATACAGTATGAAGGGTGCTTGGGCCGTATAGCTGAAATCGACGCTGAGATCGAGCGTCTGCAAGCGGAGAAGATCGCCGTGAGCTTCGAAGCTGCCCGTCTCGAGTCAGTAGTTACTCAGGGTCAGATAACGGTCACGCAGCTCGAGAGTGAGGGCGAAGCAGCGCGCAAGCAGTTGGAAGATTTGACTGCTGAACTTCAACATGTTTCTGATCCTGCGGAGGTGTTATCTGCAGCAAAGTCAGCGATGGAAACTGCCAGGGTAGCTGTGATCAGGCTGATATCGGGATGTTTGGAGAAGCTTTGATCTTTCGCTCCCGATGCTCTCCTTCTTGACTTCAAATGTATAGAAATGATCGTAGGATCTTACCTTTAGAAAATTTTGTAGTTGGTGTAAGAGATACTTACCTTTTGACCATTCATGTATATAGCGTCGAAAAGATGTCAACCAAACCTTTGTTAAATGAAATGACAATAGCAATTACTTTTCTATCGTGTTATGTTTGTGTGATGTGTGTTAGAATGGTTTATAATAATAGCAATAATAATCATCAATTCTAGTAAGTGATGAATGTAGAATGAAATGAAAAGAGTAATACTTCCCTTTGTCGTCGATTTCGGGAGTGTCCAGGGTTTCTGAACTCGGGATATGCTCGTGTCGTAGACGAATGGTCCTTCTTGGTTATTTCTCCATAGCAAGGGCAAGGAAGACCTGCAAGAATACGAAGTAACTGATTAGCTTTTGTAACTACAGGCTTATCTACTGTATTCTACTCCATTTCATTCTCCGTTTCTATCCTTACTTATTACATTCCCTCTCTTGGGGAGTTTACATTTCTCATACTTATGTAAAGGAAAGTAACAGGTGGACTGTTAGGGGTAATGTTTCTTCAGGAACCGGCCATTAATTGCAAAACCGGCTCCGCCACCGTCGAAATTCACTAAACGGTAGGCCCCATTGGAGTAAACTTCTTCTATGATGCATATCGGGTCCCACTTAGGGTCGAACTTGCTCTTTGTAGTGTGTGCGACTGTCGGTCGCTTCATTACGAGTACTAAGTCACCCTTCTTGAAGGATCTACCCCTGACTCGCTTGTCATACGCTGTTGAGATATGCTTCTGGTACATCTCTAGCCGTTGTTGTGCCGTGAGCCTCCTCTCGTCCAAGGCATCGAGCTCGACCATCCTGAGCTCAGCATTACGGTCATCTGTCAAGGAGTTCCGAAGTGCTACTCGCAGGGACTCGACCTGAACTTCCATAGGGATGATGGCCTCCGTGCCGTATACTAGTGAATAGGGAGTAGCCCGCGTTGCCGTGCGGTGCATAGTACGATATGCCTAGAGTGCTTCAGGCAACCGTTTGTCCCAATCTTTCTTATTCTCTGCCACCGTTTTCTTCAGAATCTTCACGATGGTTTTGTTGAATGCCTCAGCAAGCCCGTTTGCAGGAGGATAATAGGGTGTTGAGTAGCAATGCTTGATCTTGAACTTGGCACACAGCTTGTCGATCACGGCATTTCGGAAGGGCGTGCCATTATCCATGACGATCCGATCGGGAATACCATGTCTATAGATGATGGCGTTCCGGATGAAACCCTCCACTTGTTTAGCTTTCACGTTCTTCAGGGCCACAGCCTCAGCCCACTTAGAGAAATAATCTGTTGCCGCCAGTATGTACTGGTGCCCTTGAGAGGAAGAGGGGCTAATGGGGCCTATCACATCCATACCCCAAGCCGCAAAGGGCCAAGACATCACTGACAGATGCAGCTCTTCTGGAGGTATATGTATGATGTCAGCATGTATCTGACACTGATGGCATTTTCTGACTTAGTCCATCGCATCTTTCACCATGGTGGGCCAATAATAGCCCATGTGCCTGCACTCGATGATGTAGGTTCCGTCCGCCTTGATGGGCACCACATTCTCCTTCGTGCGCCTCTCTCAGCGTATCATGAACTTCTTCTCGGGCCAGGCATGTTGACAACGTTCCATCGCTGGAGCGTCGATACAGTACCTCTTCTAAGAGGACGAACGAGCTGGCACGCCTTCTGACTTGAGTTCGCATTTGCGGATCCTCGGGTAAGAACCCATACCTCAAGTAATCAGAGAATGGTCTTCTCCAATCTTCCTCTTCTGTGATCTCAAAGCAATGTACAGGGCTTGCACTCGTGACATCCTCGGCTGTTGTGAGGGATGGCAATATTCTCCTTTCTTCTATGGTGACTTGAAGTGGGCTGCCCCCTGGGTGCGCGAGAGCCGCGGCCAGGTTAGCCAATGCGTCTGCTTGAGAATTTTCAGCTCTTGGGATGTGTGACACTGTACTGTCCCGAAAATGATCGAATAGGGCTCGGGCTTGATGGCAAAGAGATGACAGCTCCGGCTTGCGGACTTCATATTCTGTCATAAGCTGTCCCACAACTAACCAAGAATCACCGTATACCTGTAGTGATCGGATTCGCATGTCTCGTGCCAACTGTAACCCAATGATGAGGGCCTGATACTCTGCTTTGTTGTTTGTGCACGACGGCACTATTGTGAATGAGTAGGGCAACAAGTTGCCTTGAGGACTGATGAAGATCACACCGGCCCCTGATCCTACAGCTCTGGAGGCTCTGTCGAAATACATCCGCCACTGCTTCGCGACCCTTACCATCATGGCCTGGTCGTCAGGCAGATCACATTCCATTTCCATGTTATCCGGTATCGGGTGAGCTGCTAGAAAATCGGCTATCGCCTGCCCTTTAACAGCTCGAGACGGCAGATATGTGATGTCGAACTCGGATAGCAGTAGGGCCCATGCTAAACGCCCGGACAACATAGGTCGGTTCATCAGGAACTTGATAGGATCTGCTCTGGAGATCAATGTAATCTGATATGACAGACAGTAATGCCTCAACTTCTTCACAGCGAATATCAAGGCCAGGCATATCTTCTCAATCGGTGAGTAATTAAACTCAGCGCCGACGAGCGTGCGGCTCAAATAGTACAGAGCATTCTCTTTCCCTTCTTCATTCTTCTGGGCGAGCAGTGGCCCCAGTGAGTTCTCTCCCACTGCTACATACAGTATCAGAGGCTTTCCCTCGATTGGCACTGCGAGAACTGGAGCTTTCCCTAGTAACTCTTTGAGTGAATCGAAGGCTTTTTGGCACGCTTCGTCCCACTCGAAGCGGACGTCTTTCTTGTTCAGCCGAGAGAAAGGTTGGCAGCGACCTGACAGGTTCGAGATGAACCGCCGCAAGTAAGCGACTCTCCCTTGGAAGCTCTTCAGCTCTTTCAAATTCTTCGGAGGAGGCATTTCTCGGATCGCCTTGATCTTCGCGGGGTCAATCTCAATTCCCCGATGCCTGATCACAAAGCCAAGGAATTTTTCGGAGGACACCCCAAAGGCGCACTTCAACGGGCTCATACGGAGGCTCTTCTTCCTCAACCTCTGAAATACTAACTTCAAATGTTCGCGATGCTGTTGATGTCCGTCGGACCTCACTACCAGGTCATCGACATAGCATTCCACATGCTTGTGCATCATGTCTTGGAAGATTACCTGCATCGCTCTCTGATACGTGGCGCCTGCATTTTTCAGCCCAAACGGCATCACCCGGTAACAGAATATCCCGAGAGATGTGCGGAAGGCAGTAGACTCTTCGTCTTCTGGAGCCATTCGGATCTGATTATACCTTGAGTAGCCGTCCATAAAGGACATCGTTGTATATGCTGACGTGCTATCGATCAGGAGCTTCGGGATGGGTAGAGGAAAGTCATCTTTGGGACAAGCCTCGTTCAAGTTGCGGAAATCAACGCACACCCGGATCTGGCCGCTCTTCTTCTTTACAGGTACTATGTTCGAGATCCATTTGGGATACTGAACTTCCCTGATAAACCCGGCCTGAAGTAGCTTCTTCACCTCTTCCTCTATCTTCGGGACGATGTCAGGATGGAAGCGTCTCTGTGGCTGTTTGACCGACCTCTTCTCCTTCGCGATATTCAACTTGTGCATCGCGATTGTCGGGTTCAGTCCTGGCATTTCAGAATAGGTCCATGCGAACACGTCTCTGTTCTCTTTCAGGAGTTGAATGTAGCTCTCCCTCCCTTCTTCTGGAATGTTCTTACTGATATAAGTATTCCTCGGCTCTTCGGTGGTCCCCAGATTGACTTCTTGTAGCTCATCTATCGTGGGCTGACCTCCATCTTCGATCTGCTCTGGCGCGGCACTAAGCTGTACGACTTCATTCGGTCCAGCGGGCCTCACCTCTTCCACGGGACTAATTGTCACCATGTTAATATGTCTGATCTCACATCCTGCCCCCAGGGCTTCTTTTCCTCTGTATACCTTCGTCTTTACTTCGAAGGGTGCTAGCATGCCTTTTCGAGCTGGCGGTTCTGAACAGATGAACCCCATGTTCCTCATAATGTTTCTACTGGCCTTGCTATATCTTTCTTCTTCAATGGGCGGTGTCTCTACCGGTGTTCTCTTCGCGTTCTCTTCGATCTGCATTGGGTTGTGGAGTCCAGCCTGAAATCTTATCTCATGCCTGGCTCCCATTGTCGGCGGCACGCAGAACTGGCTCGGAGCTTTAGGGAAGGGACGAATCCTCTCAACCTTTGGCACCGGCATATTGAAGCTGGACTGCAACACGCTCATCTGTTGGCTTGTCATCTGTTTCAACACTGACTGCCCTTCCTTCCGGAGGTGCTTCGGTATCAAATAAAACTTCTTCCTTTGCAACGGATTTCCTCTATGAGCCCTTGTCGCTTCAGCGACCACTCGCAGAGCTTCGTCCGCTTGTCTTGGATTCTTGCCCTGGGGTTCTGCCCCCTGTGCCACCTTTGTCGGTTCGTTGTCTTTTCTGGCGGTCTCGGCCTCCTCGCTCTCCTAATAGTATTGTGCATCTGCTAGGAAAGATTCAGTGACGGAGTACGGCCTCGGGTCTGCCGCCACTCTATAATGGACGCCATCTCTATTGTACTTGAAGCATTGGTGGTATGTCGAGGGAATAATGCCGTATTGATGAAGCCATGGTCGTCCCAACAAGATATTGTATGTCGTCATCGCATCGATCACCTGACAGGGGACTTTGGTGCTCAATTCTTCTATTTCCAGCATGACAGTAATGGACCCTAGGACACGCTGACCGTCCTGATTGAACCCTTGGATAACCATGGCGCTTGGGCGAAGTGCTGTCTGTCTGAAACCCAACTGCTACAATGTCTTCAGAGACATAATATTCATAGCAGATCCGTCGTCCAGCATGCATCTTCGGACCTCTATGTCTCGGATGAGACCTGTCACCATCAACGGGCGGTTGTGGTCTGTCAAGCTGATCGTTCTGTCTTCTTCAGAGAATGTGATCATGGACGATCGATCGATCTGCATGACCTGTTCTGCGGGTCGATCCCCAGTTCCCGTTATCTTCATTCCTTCCATTTCTGACTCGATCTCTGCTATCATGACCTCGCGGGCTTCCTGATCGAGCAATACGTTGAGCAACATTTCTCGATATTTCTTCGAAAGGCACAGGGCATCGTAGATGCTGAGTCGGGCCGGAACCTTCTTCAGATGAGACACCACATCATAAATCACCGGTGCCTTATCTCGAGCGTGATCTTGTTGGTCAGCTGCTGGCTCATTGACTGCTTCTGCCGGTTCTTTTTCTCGAGGTGTCCCTGATGGCTCACCTATAACCGAATTCGTCCTTCTAGGGTCTGGTCGCCTCGAAAATTCTCTCTGTACGACCTGCTTTCCTGACCGCAGAGCCACTACATTGACTTCTCCTTTCTCTAGGACTTGGTCCTTGTCACTGGCCCCTGGTTGAGCGACCACTGAGACCATGGGGCACTGAACGGGCTGTGCACGCGGCTGTTCTTGTCCAACATTTCTTCTTCTCATTTTGTTCTTCATCTTCCTCTCTTTCTCCAAGAGTCTTCTTTTGTTCTCTAGCCTCTTCTTGCTGCTCACAAGTGTCCATGGCTCTTCCGGTTCTGGGAATGGATTCGCCGTTGGAATTTGAACTGGCACAGGGAGGGCAGACACCACTGTCGCAGTGTTCCGGTTTGCCTCTTCCGCCTTCATGTTGATGGTGCCATCATTGATCATCCGTTGAATCTTGCCTTTTAGGACAAAGCAGTTTTCAGTCTTGTGGGTGGTCACACGATGATACCTGCAGTAGTTGGGATGATCGACCATCTTCGCTTCCTCCGGGCGTGTGCATTCTGGCAGTCTTATTAACCTCTCTTCGACCAGCTGTTCCATGATCGGAACCAGATCTTCCATGTCGAAGGTATAAGGTCCGTTTGCTAGATTACGCTCTTCTATCGTGAGATGTCGCGGCCTCTGAAAACTCTTGCCTTTGTCTTAAATCGTGGTCACTGGCCTAGCCTCGACTCTACGCTCGTTGTTTGGGCGTTTCCTGTCATTCGAACCCTTTCCTTTGTCGACGTAGTTAGATGTTATCATCCTTCCGGCTTCTCTCCTAGGCTTCTCTGCCTTGAACTGCGCCCTGGACGCGGCTCCTTCCACCAGGTGGGCTTTCGTAGCGAGGTCTCGAAACGTCGAGAAGTTGTGTCCAGATAAGCCAAATGAGATCATCGCATCCATGGCCTGCATGCACATCTTGACCTGCTCAAATTCGCTGGGCAGTTCCCGGCACTGTGCTGCTATAGTCCCCCACCTGTCGATGAACTTCTCGACCGACTCTCCCTGCCTTTGACGAACCAAGGCTAAATCTGTCAGTGAGACTTCTCGCTCGGTAGAGAAGAATTTGGAAATGAACAGGTCCTGCATCTGCTCCCAGGACTTGACTGACCCTGCGGGCAATGACATGTACCACTGGAATGCTTTGCTCGTGAGCGTTGAGCCAAACAATCTGAGACAGTATTGGGGTATTGTCGACAGGTTGCCCATCATTGTCATGAATTGAGCCATGTGTTCCTCTGGCGATCCTCTGCCATCGAATCTAGGGAAGTCTAGACGCTTGAAATTGTTGGGAAATGGGAGATCGTGGACCTCGGGTAAGTACGGCACCCGGTATACATATTTTCCTCTCTTCTCCTTTTCTCTTTCCTGACGCATCAGGTCCGCAACTGTCTGAGACAGTTCTTCTCTCGTGGCTTGAGACGGCAGTGGCGGTACACGTCCGAACACAACGTTTCTCAGGCGAGCTTGTGGTTCGGCGGTGGCTGGTCCTCCTGCTGCCCCCTGGCATTCCTCCACAGACTGTCGAGTAGGTACTGCCGGGCTTCTGTTTGCCACCTGGGCAACTAGAGCCAACAGTGCTTCTTTCATCTCTCATCTCTCTGGCCGTGTCCTCTTGGACCTGGATAATCTCATCTATCTGTTCTTGGATTGGAGGCAGCTCTGGGTATCGCTCACTTGCCTCTCCTTCGGTGACCTGCACCATCATGACTTGCGCTCGCTGCGGCCTCGTCTTGATCACGACGGCTTCAGTAGGGATTGTCTTCATCGTCGTCTTAGTCGACTGTCGAACAGCGGATCTGTTCGGTATCTTCGCTTGCGATGTTGTCTTCGGTATCGCTGGGAAGTCGATATCGGTGAAGGAGAACTCTGGCCTGGTTGACACGGTAGTTCTGCCGGAGTCGCGGGCATCGCCCCTGTAGACTGGCTTCCACTGTCTCTTTGTTCTGCTCGGCACCCTTGCTGTCTTCTCCGTCTCAGCTGGGATAACCTTCTTATTCCCAGTCTTCTTGATGGTCTTGCGCTTCTGCACAATCTGCCATCCGGCTTCAGAGGTTGCTGCCAGATGGGGGAAGTAAAATCCTCCGGCTGCTAAGAAGATCATCGTAGATGCCATTTGTTTGGTTCTTTCTCTGTCTTTCTCTTTCTGTCTTTCTCTCTCTCTATCACTCTCTCTCTGCACAGTCATACACTCATTAGAATATTCCGCGTGCTTGGGAAAGAGAGAGGATGCGACCTTACCAATCGCGATACAGCTCGACAGTGGATAGACAGAAACATACAAGTACAAACTATGTGCATGCTATGCAAAGCTTTGAAATTCTTTTGCCTTAAAGATGAAGGGAAGAACGTTCCCGTTGAGAGTCGCCAGTTTGGCGCCCGTGAAGGCGCCGAACATTTCTCCTTGCGGTAACCTTTCCCATGTACACATTAGTGTCTGCAAATGATTTATTGCAGAATGTCTATTTACTCAGAAATAACCAGAGATTCTGGTATTGAATACTCCCCAGCAGAGTCGCCAGTTTGTTAGAAATTAGAGAAAAGGGGGAAAGATCAGAACTACTCGTCAGCAGTCCTTCTTTCTTTTTCTTTCGTGTTTCTTTTATTCTGGGGGAATTCTGAGTATAGAGACATTCATAGACAATCATAAGCAATCACAAAGTGTACACAAGAGAGAGATATCGCAAGGCGAATTTTATTCCAGAGATTCTGAGATCTTTTACATTCCAGGCTATGATACTGGTCACGAGCCTTTAATTACATCAACGGTTGATCACCCTTAATTGGAAGGCAAAAGACTAATCCGTCGGGGATTATGGTTTTGAGTTCATGGTCGTTTAGACCTTTGTTTTCTTGTTATGGACTGAGCCACATTTGTTAGACATGCCGGATGTCTATGTCCCATTTTCTTTCGGATTGTCCGGGTTGAGAGACTGTCAGGATTCGAGTGGTGCAACTCGGGGCCCGCGCCTGTTACTGTGAACAGGTGACCGCTGGAATACACGATCCTCGAATGTTGGTCGGCATGACCCAAGGCCCGCGCCCGTATTTTTATGACGGGTGACCTTAGGAAAGCACTCCGCAACGTTCCCGAACGAGGGTTTTAATCGAGTGGTGCAACTCTGGCCCGCGCCTGTTACTGTGAACAGGTGACCGCTGGAATACACGAACCTCGAAATGTTGGTCGGCATAACCTAAAGCCCGCGTCCGTATTTTTATGACGGGTGACCTTAGGAAAGCAATCCGCAACTACCTCATCAGCTCAACCGACGGACCCGTTGTCGATGGGTAGGGCATCGACGGTCTTTTTCATAGTGGCAGTCCATAGCAAGATGTTTCAAGCTTAGTTAGAACTCTTTGTTTGTGGTTTCTCGTGGTAACCATAACCCCTTAGGTTTAGCCTCGGACCTTTATCCGGGATGAATAGAGCTTTGTGCAGTAAAGTAAATGTATTTCTTCTGGAGTTGGGCGACTCGTCTTTGAGAACACTCTTTCTTCTGAGTATTTTCAGTGATCTATTTGGGATCAGATAGGCTTTATCGAGCCAAGATCTTTTGAGGATCCAAATTCAATGGGCTGGATCGGCTGTTTCCGATGCCTGTAAGTGGCTAAGTATAGGGTCCGATGGGTACCCACATATGCCAATTTTTTATGAATAATGGGGATCGGTGCCCCGTGAATGCTTGACCCGGCTGTAGGATAGCCTGAGTACTTCAGCTTTGCCTCGGCGTCTTCGAGATCGCGGTTGATTTCAACTGGCATTAGTCAATTTTCAAGCCAACAGGGCACTTCCCAGGGCTGAAAATGATTGAGTAGTGGACCTGTTCGCGGTCTGATTAGAGAGACCGGAGAGTATTATCGATAACCGTCTCTGAACAGGGGTGGATTACGTCCACGAAGATCGCGGTGCGATCGCATTTCGATTTGCTTAGCAAAAGTCAATTTTCGGGCCAACAGGGCACTTCCCAGGGCTGAAAATGACTAAATAATGGACCTGTCTGCGGTCTAATCAGGGAAATCGATGAATGTTATCGATGACCATCTTTAAACAGGGGCGGATTACGTCCACAAAGATTGCGGTGCGATCGCGTTCCGATTTGCTTAGAAGAAGTCGATTTTCGGGCCAACAAGGCACTTCCCAGGGCTGAAAAATGACTAAGTAGCAGGCCTGCCGACCACTTGATTAGGGTATTCAAGGGTCCTGAGATCGGATAACCTCGTCACGGTGCATAATTATGGTGTATCATGTCATGTAGAAGAAAAGCTTCCCTCTCGGGCTCGGTCAAATTCCGCTCGATTCTTCTCGTTTTTAGGCCGTTTTCGGCTCTTTCGGAGGGATTTTCGAGGCTGCCAAATTAGCTAAGTGTTAGTTATTTTGGACCAAAATACTGAATTGGGCCATTTATCATTGACCGTTGGAGAATCTGATCCGGTGGATGGATAGATCTCGTCGAGACGCATCCAGGAGAGGCGGTTTCATCAAAATTCGATCTCGGACGAAGGCGGGTCGTGCGACGGAAGGTCCACCCCTCCCATCAGCGTCCAGGCGCATGGGGGGTGTGTACAGGCGTATGGGGCCATTTTTCAAGCGCATGTGGCCATTTTACAAGCGCATGTGGTGTTGCATCATCTGTCAAGCGCATGTGGTCATCATCCGGGCGCATGTGCCCATTTTGCACAAAAAATAGATGAAGGAGAGGTGTTCCGGGCGCATGTGGTAGTGCACATGCGCCTGGAACCAAAGAGTAAGCGCATGTCTCCTCCCGGACTTAGAGAAAATTCAGATTTTTCTGGCCAGAAAGCCGGCGCATGTGGGGGAAAAAGCCAGCGCATGTGGGGGATATGCCGGCGCATGTGCCCAGCACTTAGAAAATTTCAGAATTTTCTTCCTGAATTTGGGATTCAGGCGAGGAAATCCCTTTCCGGCGAGGGTTTCCGGCGAGGGAATCCACTCCGGCCAAGGCATCCGGCGAGGGGAGAGAAAGTAAGCGCATGTGGTGCTTACATCACTCTGAGGTCGGCGGGGGATGATCTCGTGCTGATGAATGAAATGACTTTACTATTTATAGGGGATAATCGGGTTCGGGTCCGATCCGCCGGATATTTCCCGATGCATGTGGTAGGAAACAGTGTCAAGCGCATGTGGTTGGAGGCCAGGCGCATGTGGTTGGAGGCCAGGCGCATGTCCTTTACCGGCGCTTTTCGAAAAAGTGTTCAATTCACTTCCTTTCGCTGATAGAGTGCAAGCGCATGTGGTTGGAGGCCAGACATATGTGGTTGGAGGCCAGGCGCATGTGCTTTACCGGCACTTTCCCACTACTTAGTCAGATTTTCAGGATTCCAGCACTTAGAAAATTTCAGCATTTCAGCTCCGACGAGGGACCTTCAAAGGACAGCTACCTTTTCTAGACATGCACTCACTGTCGCTAAGCCACTTTTAGGCTAGGATTGACCTCCTGAATGAACGGGGTGGGGTGTGGAAGTCCAGATGTTGCTAATTTTGGTGCTTCCTTCCTAATCTGGAGCCTCCAGGTCGGCTTGTCGTATAGGAACGTTGTTCCGGGGAGTGCGCGCATGGAAATACGCATCGTAATGACTTCAAACTTACTATTTAAGGGTTTTGGGGCGCTCCGGATCATTTGGCAGCGAAACGCATGTCCATTTCCACTCTGAAATGGTAGCTGTAGGCTTACGGACCCTTTTTAGTCAGCTTCAAACGGGGATGAAACGCATTTCGAGGTGTGCAGGTAAAAATTTGCACCGGATGACTTTGAAACTTGCAGGGTAAGGGTTTTAGGACATTTCGGATCATTTGGCGGTGAAGCGCATGTCTAGTTCCGCTCTGAAATGGTAGCTGTAGGCTTACGGACCCTTTTGGTCAGTTCCGGGCAGGGACGAAATGCATTTCGAGGTGCGCAGGTAAAAATATGCACCGGATGACTTTGAAACTTGCAGGTTAAGGGTTTTAGGACATTTTGGATCATTTGGCGGTGAAGCACATGTCCAGTTCCACTCTGAAATGGTAGCTGTAGGCTTACGGACCCTTTTGGTCAGTTCCGGGCAGGGACAAAACGCATTTCGAGGTGCGCAGGTAAAAATATGCACCGGATGACTTTGAAACTTACAGGTTAAGGGTTTTAGGACATTTCAGATCATTTGGCAGGGAAGCGCATGTCCAGTTCCGCTCCGAAATGCTGTTTAGGTTGCTACCAAGCGATCAGGGTTGTGCAGGCATTTTCGGGGCTCTTACGGCCTCGAAACTTATCCAAATCATTGTCAATAAACCACAGGATGTTGTTTTACAATGGGTACAAATTTGAGCCCCAACAGAGAGATACCTGCCCAACATTTCAAGTACTATAAAAGCGATATCCGTTCGCGTATAGACTTGAGTTTACATAATGCTCCCTACAACTGACGCATATGGAACATCTTTCTTATAATTCTTTTCTAGATCATTCTTTAGACACTGAAATTGGCCGAATTTATCGCCCTTCACAATGGGTGATTTGTCAGGAGCACAATTTTGCATGCCGTACCTTTCGAGTACCCTATCGATATAGGCCCTTTGTGACAAGCTAAACAGTCCATGTGATTTGTCACGACGTAGTTCAATGCTGATAACAAAAGATGCGTCACCAAGATCCTTCATCTCAAATCTTTGAGATAAAAAATTCTTGGTATCGCGTAATAACCCAATGTCACTACTAGCTAATAGAATGTCGTTAACATACAAAACCAATATAATGAACTTGCTCCCACTGATCTTAACATAGATACACTCATCCATAGTGTTCTCTACAAAGCTATATGAGGAAATCACTTCATGAAATTTTAAGTACCACTGTCGTGATGCTTGTTTTAACCCATAATGAATTTCTTAAGTTTATAAACCATATGTTCTGAGCCATCGGCTGCAAAACCTTCTGGTTGCATCATATATACGTTTTCTTCCAAATCTCCATTGAGAAACGCAGTTTTGACATTCATTTGTTGTAGCTCCAAATCCATATGAGCCACAATAGCCATTACGATTTCGAATGAGTCTTTCTTGGATACTGGTGAGAAAGTATCCTTAAAGTCAATGCCTTCATGTTGATTAAAACCCCTGGCACAAGTCTAGCTTTATATCTTTCGATATTACCTTAGAGTCCCGTTTGGTTTTAAACTCCCATTTACAACCAATCGGCTTAATTCCTTTAGGTAATTTTACAAGATCCTAGACTTTATTGTCATTCATGGATTTTAATTCATCTCTTATGGCATCCAATCATTGAGAAGAGTTAACACTTTGTCTGACTTGTGTAAAGGATTCAGGATCCATTTTCACTCCTATGTCAAATTTGTGCTCCTACAAGTAGACGATGTAATTGTCAGGAATTGCAGGCCTCCTCTCTCTATGAGATCTTCTTAATGGCTCATTTTCTTGAATTGAGTTTTGATTTCCTTCTTCAGTGGGTTGTATAAGAGGTTCATCGTGGTGATCTGCAGTGATTAGAGGCTTAACTATAGGATGTATATCTATGTTACTAGGAATGACCGTGATAGGGATCATGGTCCGTTCTTCCTCGAATACAACATTCCTATTATTCAAGCTCTCACTATTATCAGTGTCCTCAATGAACCTGGCATTCCCAGTCTCTATAATCCTTATGGAGTGGGAAGGACAGTAGATCTAACCTTTGACCTTGGATCAATGAGAACACTTATGTTCTGGGGTCGAGTTTTCTTTCATGCGGGTTATAGGGTTTGGCCTCTACTGGATAACCCCAAACGTGGAAGTATCGGAGACTTCGTTTTCTCCCATTCCATAACTCAAAAGTGGTTTTTGATACAGCCTTGCTAGGGATTCGATTAAGGATATGAGCAGTGGTTTTGATCACATCGCCCCATAGAGATTATGGCAATGTCGAATTACTAATCATGCTACGCACCATGTCCATTAGGGTGCAATTGCACCGTTCAGATACATCATTCTGCTCTGGAGTTCCAGGCATTGTGTATTGGGTAACAATGCCATAATCTTGTAGGTACTTGACGAACGGTTCTGGATTATGTCCTGATTCGTCATATCTGTCATAATACTCACCACCACGATCAGATTTGACGACTTTAATCTTTCTGTTAAGTTGATTTTCAACTTCAACTTTATAGATTTTAAAAGTATTTAGGGCCTCCGATCTTTCATTTATAAGATAAAGGTACCCGTAGCAAGAGTAGTCATCTATGAAGGTGATAAAGTATTTCTGTCCACTTCACGATGCAATAGAGAATGGTTCACAAATGTCTGTATGTATCACCTCTAAGAGTCCCACACTCCTAGTTGCGCTTTTCTTCCTGATTCTAGTCTGTTTACCCTTTATACAATTTGTGTATACTTTAGAGTCAGAAAAATCTGGAGAATGAAGAATTCCTTCCCGTACTAGCCTTTCTAATATCTCACGAGAGATATGGCCTAATCTTCTGTGTCACAACATGGATGAATTTTCACAATCCATTCTTCTCTTAGTTTCTGACTTATTTTCATGGAGAGAATGTATATTATAAACATGAGAGGCATTTAAGTCTAACTGGTATAGGTTATTAACCATGGTGCCAGTGCCAATAACATTTGAATCGTAATAAATACTAAACCCTTTATTCTCAAATTTTAACGAATAACCGAATTTGTCTAAACGAGAAATTAAAATTAAATTGCGCCTTATGGAAGGCACACAAAATGTATCTACCAGATTCAATGTATGACCTGACTTTAACCTAAGCTTATAAACTCCAATTGCCTATATGTCCACCTTAATGCCGTTGCCCATATAGACCAATCGCTCTGCATCAGTTGGTGGCCGGCTCTGTAACATATCTTGCATGAAATTACAAATGTGAATAGTTGTACCGAAATCTATCCATCAGGAATCTATCGACACGTTAGCCAGATTAGATTCAAAACAGACCAAGACATAATCCTTACCTTTCTTTACGAGCCACTGCTTGAACTTAATGCAGTCCTTTTTCTGATGGCCCAGCTTTTTACAGAAGAAGCAATTATTCTTCTTTACCCTCTTTCTACTTGACTGATCTTCAGGTTGATGTTAATTGCCTGAAGAACCTGAATGTTACTTTTCAGAACCTTGTTTTCTTTTCTTTTTTCCATTACGTCCCTGTCCCGAGGTTACAAGATGGACACTATATGCCTTGCCTTATTTACTGAGCCTTTCCTCCTCTTGAACGCACTGAGAAATCAGTTCATTTAACGTCCATTTGTCCTTTTGGGTGTTATAGTTAACTTGAAATGTACTGAATTGAGGAGGTAGGGAGTTCAAGACTAAGTATACTAAGAGTTCATCCTCTATTTTAAGACCGAATGAGCCAATCTTGGAGACCACATCAATCAGTTCTACGATGTACTCTTGAATATTTCCATGATCATTATAGGATGCGCGAGTTAATCGGCCCAAAAAGGAACTCACTTCAGCTTTATCCGATCTCTTTAATTGGTTTCCTATTTCAGTGATGAAAACTTTGGCCTTCTCAGTTTCAAGTATGACACCCTTCATTGTCTCAGAAATCGAGTGCTTTATGATTTTGAGACACATCTTATTGGATTTAACCCATGCCTTATAGTGTGCAATTTCTGATTCAGTACTCTCGTCAGATGGTTTAAGAGGTTCCTCCTCTTCCAGAGCAAGGTCTATATCCATACACCCCAGGACTATCTCTACGGACTCTCTCCATTCGGGATAATTGGACCCAGTCAAAAGGGGTATCGAATTGTATTGAGTTGGAACATTAGCTCGTTACAAATACACTCACATTAGTAAAGTGTTTGATTATTCATGAATATTAATTAAGTATCAGACAAAATTCATGATTAACATTCAATTGATTAGGGCCTTCAATTGAATTGTCCAAGATGATGATGGGCCTAATCATACAATCCTGGTGAGAGTCCGACGTATCATCACGACTCCTCCTGTGGGATGAAGTTATGACATACAAGTGACTCTCCTGAACATGAAGCTAATTGATGGTAGTCATGTCAATCTGAGACACTCAACACCTATGGGCGAAATGAGTCTCTCAGCCTTACACCACAATCATTATTTACTCCACACCACTTGTGTCCTACCAAACAGTGATCGTCTGTGTTTTCGTCACCGCTCACATTGAACCCAAACGCAACTCTATGCAATCCTTATACTGAATCCCAAAATCACGAGTCAAAATTTATAAAATTTTCACTGATTGAGGTCACTGTGGTGGCTAACACAACCAGTTCAAATTGCACAAAATTAGATTCAGGATTGCCTATATAATCTTACCCTCAACGGATCATATTAAAGTGGTATGATTTGACCTAAAATGTGGCTGATGTTGACCATCTAAAAGTTGGGAGAAATATTTTTTAAATTGACGGTTGGATCAATGATTTAAAAGTCAACAACTAAAATCAGCCATGTAGGATGGGTAATGGCCCTATTTCAGACCAAATCAGAACTTAATAACATGAATACTTAATTATTGGGGTCATCCATCAAGTGAAACCCACCAACCGTCTATTTATTTGGTCCGGTCCACTTATACAAAATGATAACCCAAATATAGTTCGTTGTAACTATAAAGAACAACATATAATAACTAGTTTGATCAAAACTTCAAAATTGGGCCATCTATAGGTCAATCTGAGCTGTTAGATATGTTCAAAACATACTAATTAGGCTAAGAAACTAGTTTCGGCCTAATCTGATTTAAAATCAATCAGATCCGTTCAAAAACACCTTTTAAATGGTCACGATCAATTTGACCAGATCTGAATAAATTCTAAAAAATCTGACTGGTTAATGTTGAAGATCATATCATTTTAGTTACTCAAACCAAATTTCACTCAAATCTGACCATTAAAACATCATACGTGGCCTACTCAATAAGTGATCAATATTGTTCATCCAATATCTCCATCATCTGAAATCTGATTGGGGGTGAGTGGCAACTCCATTCAAAGCTCTCGATAAGGAGAACAAGATTATCGAATCATATGATCCAAAGGGGACAAAAAATTGGGTAAACAAGGGGTCAAAATCCGCTGATTATACAAACATCTATTAAATGCCCTAGTTTTAAGGCAACACTTATTAAACATGCTTTAAGTGAAGCTCATGCTTTAAGGGAAAACCCATTAAAGGTTTTAAGGCCCCATGTTAAAGTGATCAGATGCCCTGATGCATTATTTGAAATATAGAAAAATAAAAAAAATAGAACAATTGATCCAAATGCCCAAAGTGGACCAACAAAAGTTCTAAAGAAAAGATGAACATATTACGCCTAAGATTTAGGCCTCAAGATCCGATTATTGATATGTAAAAATCGATGGCCCAGATTTGAGTATGAAAATTCATGAATGGATAACTCAGATCTGACCAATAAGATCCGTGATCGGATTCATCAATCTATATTGATTTGCCACAATTGATGCATAGATGGCTCTGATACCAAATGTGATCTGAAATGCGAAATAAAAGATTGATCTATGCATCGATTGTAGGAATCGAAATAATCTGATTTGAAGTTGCGTATCTATTTGAGAAGCCATAGGATGAGATGGACGGACTGGATCTTCCACACCTTACACCTTTAGAGGACACTAAGGGATGGGAAAGTTTATGTCCACGATCGATGTATAGGCTTGGGGACCCATCACTATTTATAACAAATCACATGTGAGAGTTTTTCTTTATTTATTAAAAAAACCCATAAAAAACTCCCCTTCATTCATGACTCTACATTTAGTATCTCATGCCCATGAATGTGGTGTAACGAAGCGTCCCACCCCAACTCGTTTACAATGTGACCATGACTTTAGTGGGGTCCACCGGTATGCTCGATCATATATCCATCTTTAGGTAGATCCAAGTCATTGATCATGTAGGCCCACCTTAAGAAGTCTTACGGAGGAAAGAAAGAAGAAGAAGAAGGAGGGAGAAAGAAGAAGAAGATTCTAACTCAGCGAGTCAACTCGTCGAGTCGACTCAGTCCAGGAATCAATTCGTTTCAAGTTTAAGGAACGTCACAAAGTGAGTGATTCATCTCACGTAACTTTCTGTGTTGATTTTCTTTAGTGCTGCTTACGTCTAAATTCTAAATTATCCTTCCCTAACTAGGTTTTAGGCATGCTTAAATATTTTCTTCCTTATTATGGGATCCTAGGTATGGGATTCATCTCTACAAATTCCTCTTCAATTAGGTCGTTAATGTGCTTTATGTTTCTTTTATTATATTAAATCCTAGGTAAGGGATCCATCCATCTTCTATGTATGTCCTTAAAGTTCACTTGCCAATTATCTTTTTGAATTAATTTTCTCAAGTTCTCCTTTTTAATGCACATGTCAGAATTCTACGACAATTCGATTTAGGATTTCTTATATGTAATGTCGACAACATGTAACCTTAGATACACGTAGTATTCCCAAGATTCCACGTGACATTATTCTTAAACTTCCTGATAAACAACCACTTAGGATTAGATAATATACAATACATAACTCTTGGAGCAACCTTAGCTTGTCAACACACTAAATCTTACACGATGACCTTCTCAAATTCCTCGATTGACAATAACTAAAGCAGGATAAAGAATTTCTAAATGAAGATAACACATGCATGGTATAATTGGAATTGAGTTTGATATACATTGTATGCTTGAAGAAGTGTTTCCATAACTCATGGCATCCATATACATCTTTTATACACTACGACAGAACATGAGCATGGTTGATTTAACTCCTAGCGTGTATGGTTGATTTGCCGCCTCGCTGTACCGGTTAGGTGAGCATAGTTGATTTGCGATAGGTTCCTAATTTTCAGTAGCAGCGAGTTCTAGTAGTTTCACTTATTGAGCATGGTTGATTTGCTCGATTGGATCAGTGGTGCATGGTTGATTTGCCACATCGCTGTACCGGTTAAGTGAGCAATGATTGATTTGTGATAGGTTCCTAATGTTCAATGGCAACGAGTTCCTAGATGTTTATTGCTCTCACACGTATCATAACATACATGACATCATGATAATCATGTTCCATTTATAATAAATCATAAAATGTATTAATCATCACGTCATCCTCGTATATTTCATACAATTCTATTCGTTGATGATTCGCATCCTATCTCTTATTAACTGAAATATTACCTATGATGGAAATGACCTCACTGGGCTTTTAACTCACTAAAATCACTACAGTTCTTGCAAGTCTTCTGGAAGAAAAAAGACGTAGACGGAGCAAAGTATTCAGATGGTCACGTGTTACTCAAACGCCAACCGTAGTCAATTTATTTTGTAAAATTTAATGTAATAAGACATTAGTGGAAAAGAAACTTTATATTTGAGATTTATTTTAGTTATGCGATGTGTGGAATGAAATCTCAAGGAATCTATATATACTCGAATTTTTAATTCACACCTTGGAACTCGGCCTTTGGGTTGTTGTACTCGGGTTCCGAATTTCAGGGCGTGATATGAGGTCACAATCGTTCAGTTCGATTTGAGTCAAACACAACTTAGCACACTCGACACGTAATCTAATTGCATGCATTTAACCAAAATCTAGTCGTTCATTACACGTGTGACCACATGTTCAGATCGAACAACAATAATATACATTGTTAAAATCTTTATTTTCTTCTTATGTTAGATCCCATGCTCTCTCTCTCTCTCTCTCTCTCTCTCTCTCTCTCTCTCTCTCATTAGGCCCAGCTCAGGCCTACAATGAATAATGTAGGCCAGGCTTGGATAAAGGTTGGTCAGCCCTAACCCAAGCTGTTGACGGCTATGGATTAGGTGAGGCAGAGGTAACAATTAAGTGGGTGAGGCCCACCTTGATGTATGTGTTGTATGGGAGTGGATTAGGTGCAGCCCTGTCCTCAACAAAGACAGTGCGACCCTTATTATGGGGCCCACATTGACGTATATATTTTATATCCATGCCGTCCATATGTTTTACCATATCATTTTAGGGCATGGGCAAAAAAATGAAGCAGATCCAAATCTCAGGTGGACCATACCATTGGAAACAATGGTACTTGACCATTAACAACTTACAATAGACCACAAAAAATTTGGATCAAGATGATATTTGTTTTCTCCTCTTCATCTAGGTTTATGCAACTTTATTAATAGGTTCGATGGTAAATAAACATTAAGGTGGGCCCTAGGAAGTTTTTAATGGTGGGATGTTCAATCACTACTGTTTCCTATAGTATGGTCCACCTGAGATTGGATTTGCTTTATTTTTTTAGCTCATGCCCTAAAATGATCCAGCAAAATGGATAGACGGCAGTATAATACATATATGAAGGTGGGCCCCACGGAAAGGGTCACACCTAATCCACTCCGTGTTGTATAACCATGTCGTCCATCCTTCTCTCTCTCTCTCTCTCTCTCTCTCTCTCTCTACGTGCAATGGTGTTGTGTGCCTCTCCCTCTCTCCCTCTTTGCAATTAGGATCGCTGTGCACCTCTTTCTTTCCACTCTCTCCCTCTTTTGTAGTTAGGGTTATAGTTTTTTTTATTTGAATCGGCAGATTCGGTTAGGCCGTGACAGTGTGGCCCACCATAATGTATTTTTGGTAAATTTATGCCATCTGTTAGTTTTGCCAGTTCATTTTAGGTCATGGGCCCAAACATGAGGCAAATCCAAATCTCAGGTAGGCCACACCACAAGAAACAATGGTGATTGAATGTCCACATTTAAAAACTTCCTAAGGCCCATCTTAATGTTTATTTTCCATCTAACCTATTGTTATGGTCACACATAGCTGGATGAAGGTAGAACATAAATATCAAATTGATCTAAAACTTTTGTGGCCCATAAGAAGTTTTATTGGTTGGCATTCAATCAACACTGTTTCCTATAGTGTGGCCCACCTAAGATTTATATCTGCTTCATTTTTTTGATCCAAGCCCTAAAATGAGCTGGCAAAACTAATGGACGGCATGGATCTGGAACTTGGCTTTCTTTCTTGTAGCCGTTGGTTTTCTAATCCGTGGATTATATGTTTAGGAGCATACAGCAAAGGGGTTGTTTACAACCATAAGCAATCATCCATGGTACCTCAATTGGGCGATGGACTGGATGATTATAATAATTTGATTGATGTGATTTTCTGATTTTTGTTTGGTGGTTCGTTAATTATGGGCTAAACTTGATAGAAACGTTTAGCACAATTGGTTGGACTGTCCATATATAACGTTTTGTTCTTGAAGCAATTGATATTGTCTCCTTTTACATGGCCATATCTGAGTGGGGCCCATCAGGTCAATAGTTTGGATCAGGGAGCCATGAATTCTAGTTGTAGCATTAGGATACAACCCTATCTGATGTGTTGCATTTGTTTATTTACAAGCCACCAATTGGATGGCTGGGATCATCCATATTGCAGATGTTGCTCATGATGATCGATCAGATGATCACCTTAGCTTACTGAAATTTAGGCTTCACTTGTAATATTGTCGGGTCAAATAGTGTTAGATGTATCTAACTAGGAATCTGATTATGTAATCCAACACTAGTGTACAATGCTTCTCCTCTTCCCATGAGTTGCAGGTGATTTATATCATGCCATTGACTTGTAATTTTCTATGGAGTTCTTAATATTATTAGGATTTCTATATTGTACGTATTTTGAATCTACGTGTCCATCTTTATGATCCACTTGATGATTGATTTAGCCTAAGAATTAGTTTAAATATTCATTCAAACGGGCTTAACAAATTAAATAGTATATTTGGTTTGAATATTTTTCATTTGATTATAATATTTTAGAATGATTCCCTACACCAAACTTAGTTTGGCGTGAATATATAACTTTTTACATATGTAACTAACTTACTATTTATCCAAATATTTTACCTATAAGTGACTTACAATTTACATCCAAACAAGATAAACTGTAAGTAGCTTTCACTTATAAGTAACCTGCATGCAAGTAACTTACAATGTAAAGAACTTACAAGCTTCCAAACAAGTCCTCGAAGAATTGGAAAATAAATGCAGTACCGTTGTAATCTCAACGAATCCCACAAATCCTTTTAATTTGATTTAACTTAAATAATAGTAAATTACAAATTTTGAATTGCTGTTATAGTAGCTGTGCATTGCCAAATATATTATATATGTACATCTCTCACCACAAATTTTCTTTAAAGAGAGAGAGAGACTATCATTATTCTGTCATCTTTTTATATATCTGATGGGGAGCTTGGAATGATTTTGGAACTATACAAAAGTGGTTAGTGTAGAAATCTCTAATTTCAAAACTCGTGCAAGTGACACGTGGAATGGCCTCACACTGCACATACCTGTGCAGCAGCACACATGTGAAGTATCTGAGTCGTTCTTCAGGTTGATTGAAATTTTCAGCAAGTTCTGACTGACTAATCATGCATTTCACTATTAGGTTGGCTACAAATATGTCTATGCATTGTTGACTTTTTTTTACCCCCTGATCATCTATTTATCTCAATACATGATCCTAGCCATCCATCAGATAAACCCCACCAAATAGATACCGTTGCTTAAAAAACAGGCTGATCCTCTCATCAGGTGGGCCACATTGTTAGAAACATGACTAAGTTCCTTTTATCCATTCAATGTAATAAACTGTACATCATCTGATCAGTGGACCCGCATTGTGGAGCCCTTCTGATGGATGGCTTGAATCTAGAACACGTGTGCTACATCATCACGGGCTGGCTTGTGGATGGTTTCCCTTCTTCACACGTGTGTGGGCTTAAAAAATATCCAATCAGATGTTTGTTGCTGGAGTTATACAAAAAAATGGCACTGCACATTTTTTTCCGCTAATGCATCACTTGTGCAGGGCATCCACATTCTTGAAGGGAATTACTTTGATACTCTGGCAGTGTGATGGATGATACACAGGCAGCTAGAAATTACTGAAACATTGCATATATGGTATACAAGTAATTCAAACTAGATGGTCCAAATTATGGCTACCATATAAGATGTATCATTAAATAAAAGATACTTTGAATCACTTATCTAAAAACCATTAGGTGTCTGGATATTTATTGGACCGTCATATCCGATGTTGAGATATCCGACAGTCATATTAAAAATGCAGGCATGGTATCAAATAACTGCCCATTCTTGGAAAGATCATGATCAAGACCATTGATCTAGAAATCAGTCTGACTCACTCACGAGGGAGGACAAAACTGTATGTTGAGATACCATCTCGACCGTTCATTCATTTTAATGGTGTAGCCCACCATCTAATGTTTAAATCCAGGTGCTCTACCCTACCTGATGATCCATAGGCGACGTTGGATCATGGTAATATTTCAATTATCTGAACCGTTTACGTAATGGGCTAAAGGTTGGAATTGGGTTGGCCTAGATGGGTGTAAAAGGCCTTGGCCTGTAAGGTCCACAGACCTTAGAAGAAAAAAGAGTTAAATAATTAAAGGCTTGAAATAGTTCAATTTTCATTTTGAAGTAGTGGGCCCATCTTATAGTCGATTTTGGATTACTGAAACATGACCTTAAATCCGACGGCTCCGGCTATGAGATGTCTGAAAATAGACCAGGTCTGGGCTTGATATGGTCCCAATAGAAAAGTTGTCGCACAACATGCCCTAACCAGCCTTTTTCACCCACTGGGCCTTGAATTTTGAGCCCATTTATGGCCTACTATGCCAAATTCAGCGATGAAGCCCATTGGGCCTTGAAGAGCCCATTCTAGCCCACTGTAGGTCTTGTCAATGAGTGCTTTAGCAACCTGTTAGTTTTAAAAGAGCTATTACCATACAAGCACCTATCTTTTGGGTCATAGACGGATCAGTACCTACTTTTAAACTTATTCCAAATCAGTACCTGAGAAATGCAAATGTTAGTCACAATGGTACCCACCATCTATTTTTCCTATGTATATGATACAAAGCCATACGTTGTTTCTTAAAAGATGATATTATCTCTCATTTTAGTCACAAACAAACAAATGTGTGTGATAATGACCAGTGATCGGAAGCTATGTAGGGCCCATAGAGATGACCTAGACAAATTTACTTCATCTATTCATTTATATTCAGTAAAAGATTCTAATAAATGGAAGAAACTTAATCAAGTGGACTACACAGCATGAACGGTAAGATCTCAAATGTACACTCTTTGAACCTTTATTGAGCCAATCACTACTTTTTTGTATACCGTGGTCCACTGACAATTTGGATCTGCTTCATTTTTAGGCTCATTCTCTAAGTTTAATATAGAAAATGGATAGACAGTGTGGATATATGACATATCAACAAGATGGGGCGCCCCACGAATTTGCAACCACTAAAATACAACTAGCCTAACCTCTCTCTCACCCATAATAATCCCAACATTCCTTTTTCTATCCCAAACCCTCTCCTTCTCTCACTCTCAGAGTACGGGAGTGGCAGGAGTATTGGCTTTGGTCGATGGCAAACATCATAGTGAACCTTTGGAAGGCTTCAAAGGTGGGCATCATTGCCCTCACTGTTTTTGTGGTGGTTATCCAACTGAGATTTGGATCTACCCTAGGTACTAAAATGAACTGAAAACAAGGGTGGGCGGCATAGATGAAACATATACATCAAGCTGGGTCATATGATAGTTTCAACAACGGACATCATTATCACCACTATTTCCTGCAAGGAGGTCCACATGAGATCTAGATCGTCCCTGTTCTTGGGCCCATTGCCTAAAATGATATGAAAATTGGAGGGACGGTGTGGATTAACCACATACCTCAAGAAGCTTTGATCAAGCTGATAATTGTATTTTCCCCTTTTCCTGGCCATGTGTGGCCAGGGTATAGGTCACGTGTGACCTTGCCTAAGTTGGACAACAAATAAATATCATGGTGGCCCATAGGAAAGTCTCAATGGTCCAATAGGAAAGTCTCAATGGTGGACGTCGCTATCCCCACTTTTTTCTATGGTATAGCCCACCTACAATTTGGATCCGGTTCAGAGTTTGGCCCATGGCTTAAAATGATCTGGCAACAAGGATGGAGGGTGTGGATAAAACATAAACATCATGGTGGGTCCCCAGATCATGCCCAGTAAGGCCGTCTGCGTTCTCTGGACGCTGCCTGTTCCAGCGACCCCGTTTTTTATTTATTTTTTTATTTTTTTATTTTTGTGCTTTCACAACAAGGTGGGTCCACATAGAAAATCCAATCCGTCCATCGAATTGGCCAGCTCAAGGCCTGCCCAAAGAGATCTGGTTTGGACATAATAGACACTATAAAAAATCACAGTGGGCCTAAGAAGGTTTCAACAGTGAGAATTAATCTCTTTGGTATGGCTCACTTGAGATCTTGATCTTCTTCATTTTCAAACCCATGGCCTAAAATAATATGGAGAAACAGATGGACTGCGTGGATCTAACATATACATCATGGTGGGGCCTATGGGTAGCCACCAAACAACTGCCAAAAGGGAGGTAGAGACCTGGCCCCACCGCTCCCTTTGGTGTGTTCCACTTGAGACTTGGATTAGGCTGATTTTCGGGCCTTGGCCCTAAAATAATCTGACAAAATAGATGGACAGCGTGGATGAAATACATGTATCATTGTAGGGTCCTCATTACCGCCCAAAAGGGCTTCGGCCCTTGCCAACGCTAGACAGTAGCATCCTTTGGACGAGCTGTTTGTCCAGCAAGCATCTCTCCCTATTTTTGTTTTACTTTTTTTTTTTTTTTTTTTCAATCAAGTGGGCCACACATAATTCAGACCTTGGCATTATCAGTTTAGTCATGAATGGTGTGGGTACGACACGTACGTCATGGTGCGGCCCATAATAATGTAATGACCTCACTTTAATCTGTCTGCCTTATGCTAAAAATCATATAGAGGTAAAATCTTCATTGCATGTAAGCAGGGGTAAATGCGTCCTTTTGTGACAAAATGAATGTCTACATTACTCCTCCTGTCAGTGAATGTTAACAAAGTAGTAAAATGTCTATATATTGCAATACTTAAGTACTGATTTGGAATAAGTTTAAAAGCAGGTATTGATCCATTTATGCCCAAGAGATTGGTACCTGTATGCCAAAAACTCGTTTTAAAATGCCGGCCTTTTGATTTGCTCTGACCCAGCCTTTCTTAGGAACCTTTGACTACAAACATGTGCGGACGTGATTATCTATGAGAGGACAAATTAAAATTAATGGAACGAATGACAACTAATTACACAGCTACTTGAATTCCGGTTCATCCAATATCTTTTGTGGGGCCAAAATCAACACAGGTGGGTCACATCACAAGGAACGGTTGGGATAGAGATCCCACCTTTAAACCTTCCAAAACCTTCCAGATTGTGTTGGTGGGCCCTACAGTGTTTTGTATATTGCACTCAGTTCATTCATAGGATGCGTTCTACCATGATGAATGGACACCTAAAAATATCAGGTCCTTCCAAAACTCAGGTGGGCCATGCCACTAATGATTTACCTGGTGTGGCCCACCTGAGCCTTGGATCGGGCTGATTTTTAGCATCATGAAGAGAACATAATGGCATGGACATGATGGAAGGAGTGGATGTCTGCGATTGCGATTGGAGAATCCAGACCATCCATTCATCAGGTGAGTCCAAAAACAATGCAACCACGCTTCAAAGGTTTCATCTGTTTGTACAATCCTAGCCATCCATGAAATAGATTTCGTCTTCCAATGTGGACCATTGAACCTTCTGATTCTTTAAAGATTGGATTTCCATGATTGCTAGATTAGTAGGTGTGTGTCACATTGCTGTCTCCAGTGAGGCCCACCGGACGGACGATCAAGATTCACTGGCCATACAAGTACGGAACTTGATGGCAACCAGGTTTCTGCTCGTGGACCAACCCCTAAAGCCATGCACGTACAAGCACCATCAAGTCCGTCTGGGCCATGAAATAGTCTACAGCCCGCTCTACATCAATGTCCCACAAATCTCCCTCGTTGGAAGATCACAAGGACCAATCTTGGGACCATTTCTTTCAGTCGAATGTGGGTCAATCTGGTATCTCTCTCTGTAGCCGTCTAGGACAAAACAGACCAACGGTCTAGATTACATAAACCATGGGACCCACTTGTCAGAGGCGAAAACGGTGTATACTATGCAAACGGTTTTCTCTTGTTTAAAATTCTTCTCAATCGGTATTATCGCTTGCACTTTAACTCCAGCAGATCTACCGTCTATATATACACTTCCCAAATCCTATCTTCTCCCCAAACACATGGTCCATGTCATTAGCCATGGCCCACCACATCATTACCCCATCCATGCTCATCTCCTTCCTCTTCCTTCTCACTCATGTGGCTACATCATTGCTGGCTGATGAACGTCGGCCCTACATCGTCCACATGGACAAATCATCCATGCCAGCTCCCTTCACCACCCATGATAGTTGGTACACATCGACGATCTCGTCCCTCCCTATGCCTGACGGCATTGCTGCAGCACACCTGTACACGTACCACCACGTGATGAATGGCTTCAGTGCCGTGATGTCGCAGGCCCAGCTCGATGAGCTGGAGAGAATGCCAGGTCACCTTGCCACATACCCAGAGACATATGCCAAGCTCCATACCACACACACCCCTCAATTTCTAGGCCTCAATAGGCATGTGGGCCTGTGGCCAACTGCCAACTTTGGCAATGATATGATCATCGGCATGATCGACAGCGGTATCTGGCCGGAGAGTGAGATGTTCAGTGATGAGGGAATGCCTCCAGTGCCGGAGAGATGGAGGGGGGCATGCGAGAATGGTACCGAGTTCAATTCTTCCAATTGCAACCGTAAACTCATTGGGGCCCGCTCTTTCAGCAAGGGCCTGAACATGTCGGAGATCAACGACTATGATTCACCGAGGGACACCATTGGGCATGGGACGCACACGGCATCGACGGCCGCTGGAAGCCGGACACCTAACGCAGACTACTTCGGCTATGCTAAGGGGGCCGCTGTTGGGGTTGCACCCATGGCCCGGCTTGCTATGTACAAGGTCCAGCTTACAACAACTAATATCCTGGCAGCCATGGACCAGGCAATTGCAGATGGCGTGGATCTGATGTCGTTGTCATTGGGATTACCACCACTATTGGCTTACGATGAAAATGTTGTTGCACTAGGAGCCTTTGCAGCCATGGAGAGAGGGATCTTTGTGTCTTGTTCGGCTGGAAATAATGGGCCATATGCTTACACCGTGAACAACGGTGCCCCTTGGATCACGACGGTGGGTGCAGGGACCATTGATAGAGATTATCTGGCTTCAATCACCCTCGGCGATGGCATCACAACCGTTCAAGGGAAGTCATTCTATCCTGAGAGCATCTACATCTCAGGTGTCCCACTTTACTATGGACATGGAAATGCTAACAAGGAAATTTGTGATTACAACACCCTTGATCCCAAAGACGTAGCAGGCAAGATCGTCTTTTGTGCATTTGGGAACCTATATTCTCAGATGTCCGAAGTGAGTAGGGCCGGAGCTGAAGGGGCAATCTTTGCCACTGATTTGGCCCAGTTCATAGATCCTGATTCCTTCTTCATGCCATTCGTTGCGATCAGCATCAAGGACGGAGGGATCATGAAGAGTTACATCACGAAGGCAGCCCAGCCACCAACAGTGGATATTAAGTTCCAGATGACGGTGTTGGGTTCAAAGCCGGCGCCTCAGGTGGCGGACTTCTCTTCACGTGGGCCCAATCCGATGAGCCCATGGATTTTGAAGCCTGACATAGTGGCCCCAGGAGTCCATATACTGGCTGCGTGGGTCCCCAACCGTCGACTTCAACCGATCGGCGATGATTACTTGGTCTCAGATTATGCGCTGATTTCTGGGACATCCATGTCATCGCCACACGTCGTTGGTGTTGCTGCATTGCTACGTGCAGCCCACCCTGATTGGAGCCCAGCTGCTATCCGGTCTGCACTCATGACTACTGCATACATAACCGATAACACCCATGGCCCGATCCTAGATCTGATCACCGGAACAGCCGCCACGCCTCTTGATTATGGCGCAGGACACATCAATCCGAAACAAGGCAATGGACCCCGGTCTAGTGTATGATCTTGAGCGTCAAGATTACGTTAATTTCCTTTGTGGGCTAAACTACACGAGCGACCGGATCAAGATCATCACCCGTGGATCGAATTACACTTGTACTAAGGCCACTCTTGATCTCAATTACCCATCGTTCATGGTGATCCTGAACAACAAGAACTCTTCCACTGTGGTGTTCACACGGGTCCTGACCATGTTGCAGATTCTTCATCCGTCTATCATGCAGTCGTTAAAGCGCCAATCGGGATGAGAGTTGTGGTGTACCCACCGGAACTAAAATTCGACAGTAAATACAGTAAGCAAGGATTTACTATGAGCGTCCAGATCGACATGGCGGGAATTACAGTAAACAGTACTATTGGTAATTATGGGTATCTTAGTTGGTATGAAGATGGGGGAAATCATGTGGTGAGAACACCCATTGTTTCAGCCTTTGGGCCATGAAAAAAATAAATGGATGTGATAAGAGGGCCCACTCATCGTCTACAAAAGCCCTCTGATCTCTCTCTCTCTCTCTCTCTCAACATTGCAATGGCATCATCAGCTCTTTCAAGCTGTGCTTTATGGATACACGTGTGTTGGAAATCAAATGGGTATTTTGGTTATCACCAAGGTTGGTTTTGTGAGGCACTTGGGTTTATATTTTTTTATTAGGATGAACGAATGTAACACTATCTCTTTCATTTGGAAATGAAATGTGTTTTAGTCACTATCAGCATGGTTTGTTTTGTTGGGATTTGGGTTCAGGCTCATATGCCACGTAGGTGAAACTTTCTTGAGATGTACACCACCCATCCATCAGGTACGCTGCCTCATGTCCATGATCATGTTGGAACCTGAAAATCATGACCATCCATGCCATAAGTCAGAGATGAGCCACACCCTAGGAAAAAAGTTAGGATGCGATGCTCACCATTTTGTTTGTATCCATCTGATCCATTCATATGATGTGCCTCATCGGGATGAAAGAATTGCCTAAAAGTCAAAATATTGCACAACGCAGGTGGGCCACAATACGTGAATTTTAAAGGTTTTTAGGTATAATTTTATAGAGTGGGCCACTTGATGTTAGCCACCATTTATTATAGCGATCAGGCAATTTAAAAGGGCAGGGGTTAGTTCTCCTTAATGGGTACCTTTTTGCTTTATGTTCATAACTTAGTTGGTATGAAGAGGGGGGAAATCATGCGGTTAGAACACCCATTGTGTCAGCCTTTGAGCCATAGAAAAAATGAATGGATGTGATAAGAGGGGTGCCCACTTCTCTTCTACACATGCCCACTAAAATGCAATGCTAAGAATAGTTCATTATGATATTCTTCTTTGTTAAGTCTTAAGAGTAATAAAAAGCTAAATCTACAACACTTGGGTTTATGATTCTCAATGGCTGGGATCGGGCCACGCAAAATCAAATTTTTGAATAGGCCTGACTCGAACAGTTCAAAATCTAGGCCGAAGTGAACCTAGTTCCGGCCCATTGACAGTTGTCCTGGTGATGGCCGGTTCACCCAGAAGGACGGACTGGAGTTTGATGGGCTAGCTTGGACCTGCCAAAAGGGTCAATGGTTATATATGCTTAGAATTTGAAAGCTCGAAACTCAGACTCAACTTGATGCAGAACTTAGGTTGAGTTGACTCGAAGACTTAATAGGGTCTTTATCTGAGTCAGACTCAGTATTCTACGAAAATACTAACATCCCTACTTTCATGGGACACATGGTGGACCATTCATCAATTTGAATCATTCATTCGTTCATACTTCATGTGGGTTACAAGAGTTTTGGATTAAGCTGATATTTGTGTTTTCCCAATACATCCGGGCCGTGTAACCAAATTAATAGGTTGGATGGAAAATAAACATTATCTGGGCCCCATGAAGTTTTTAATGGTGTAGTCCACTTGAGATTTAGATCTACCTCATTTTTGGGTTCATGCTCTAGAATGATCTGGAAGATGCAGTGCTAACTAGAGCTACACACGAGCCGAACTCAAGCCGAGCTTGGCCCTGTTAGAGCTTGGCTTGATCATTGGCCCATGAGATTTATAATTTTACCTGTCTCATTTTCTATCAAACTTTTCTACTTCTTAAACACATCAAATACTTCAGATTTATGCTTTAAGAAGTAAATCCATAGTTTCCTACTAGCATCATTAATGAAAGAAACAAAATAACGTAATCTACCAGAGATGATACCTGTGCCGGTCCTCACACATCAGTGTGTACAAGCTCTAATAGATGCGTCTTTGGAGCTCATTATGTTTTCTTGAAGCTCACCCTCTTCTTCTTGCCATACACGTAGTCCTCACAGAATTTCAAGTCGATAGAGTTCAAACTCGGTAGCTTCCCTTTTGACAACAACACCTTCATCCCCTTCTTACTCATATGTTTAACCTCTGATGCCATAACTGCCTATTCACTTCAGTAGATGCGACTGCGAGTGAACTATATGATTCGGAAATCACATATATAGTACCTTCCTTCTTACCTCGAGATATCACTAAGGCACCATTTGTGACCTTCCAGGAATCACTAGTGAATGTCGTCACATATCCAGTATCGGCTAACTGCCCTACTGAGATCAAGTTTCTTTTCAAGTTTGGTACATATCGAACATCCTTAAACTTCAAGATTATCCCGTCTTTCTGACTTATATGAACATCTCCCTTGCCAACAATACTACACGGCTCATCACCACTCAGGTAAACTCTCTCGAAGTCACTTGACTCATAATCTTAAAGAACAGCTTTCGACAACGTGGCATGAAACGAAGCACCCGAGTCTATAACCCAATGTTGAGCTCTTAATTGTGCATATTCTAACCCCAATTCATCACTCATTGTGCGAGGTTTGCATGGTTTATAGACGAATCTAATGCATGTTTTGTGATTGCAGGTTTGAGAGTGGACTCTGCCCAATTGAGGATAAAGAGAGCTTGTTTAGGACCTTGGATGAAGACCCAAAGGTGGGCCGAAGGAAGAAAGAAGCAAGGGAAGAAAGAAAGAAAAAAGAACAAGGAGAGAAAAGAAAGAAAAAGAAGGAATGAGATGGTCCGACCGGTCTTGACCGGTCGGCCATGGTTGCTGGAACCAAGCTGAATAAGCCCGACCGGTCTTGACCGGTCGGCCATACCTGCTGGGGCAGTGCTGAAGACGTCCGACCGGTCTTGACCGGTCGGCATGGTTTGCTGGACTACTACCAAAGAGGCCAGACCGGTCGTGACCGGTCGGCCAGCCCAGTCCGACCGGTCCAGACCGGTCGGCCATGTGAATGAAAACAGAAACTTCTATTTTAAGTCCGATTTCTCTACGCACTGCGTAACTCCTACGCAGTTCTCAATCTTCTAAGTGTGGAGCCTCCAGACTATAAAAGGACACCTAGGGATTGTTCCTAGGGTATCTAAGAAGGGTTGAAGCAAGCTTAGAGGCGGCGGAAGTTAATTTTGGAGTTCCACAACTCCTTGGAGTTTGTTTTTGCTGTTTTTATAAATTTTGTAGTTGTTTCATGCTTCCTTGGATCATGAGCAGCTAAACCTCTTAGCTAGGGCTAATAGGGTGAAGCTTGTAGTGGATCCAAGATGTTTCAATTCGTAGCTAGTTGGTTTTAAGTATGGAATTCATGATTATGAACTATGGTTTGAAGTTTATACAAGTTTTTGAGTAGTTTTTCTTAGTCTTATGATGACTCATGGATGTTTGGGAGAATTACTTAATTGCTTAATTGGTTTGTGACGGTCTAGACCTGTATGATCCGAGGAATCGGAGTGCGCTCTAGTACTATGATCTTCATGAAGGGACTTCCTACCAAAGTTCTACTTTTCTGATTTTTTGTAATATGCATGGATTGTGCATGTGATTTGAATCAAGTTCAAATCCTGATCTAGCCTTGTCTTGTGACAGGACTTGAGGATGGTTATGATTGTGAACTAGACCTTTTAGAAAGGGGAATGACCTATGCAATTGAGCATGCTCAGCTCAGCCTACATTGAGTGAATCTTATGCATAACACTTACATATTACAGATTGTTTGGTTTAACAGCTCTATCATCCGACTAGATAGACCTTAATGTCAATTCTAGTTGAGAGAATGAGAAACCACAGCGGATTGAACATCAAGGATTGCTACAAGTGGATCCTTGAATCCCTAGTGCCTTTTTATAATTGTCTACATTCAAATTAGTTTAAAACTGTTATTCACATCAATTCTATTCAAAATCTGATTATTATGCTTTTAATAGACATTTTGGATGTGTTTGTGAAATCCTACATAATCCCTGTGGATCGACCTCGGTCTTACCGAGTTTATTACTACATCGCAACCCTACACTTGGGGAAGCGAACACCCAACCACTCATTTCGCACATCAAGAGACAAGATGAATGCTTTTGTATCATTCTCCTCAGATAGATTTAACGAATCCTTCCCCACCTTGAGAGCTTCCTTCTTGCTTCTTAAGTGCCTGCAATTACGCTTCATGTACTCCTTCTTCCTGCAATGCTAATACCCGTCCTTGTCTTTCGGTCCTTTAGACTTCTTCCTTGACTTAGAACATCCATATTTATTGCTTCCTTTACTCCACGATCTTCCTTTCACTTCAACATTTAGAGCATTCTCAGATTCCCCTGAAATTCCAGTGCTTTCCTTTTAGATTCTTTGCTAAGAATTAGACCTGCCACATCATTAAATTTTAACTTTGTCGATCCTAAGGAATTGCTTACGGCAATCACCAAACCATCCCAACTGTCTGGCAAACTAGACAAGATCAACAACTCCCTGACCTCATCATCAAAAGTGATACCAACGAATTCCAACTAGCTCGTGACTATATTAAACTCGTTTAGATGCTCAGCGACACCCCCACCATCTGACATCTTCATGTTGAATAACTGCTTCATGAGATAAACCTTGTTAGACGCTGAGGGTTTCTCATATATCGTAGCTACTGCTTACATCAACTCTTTTGTGGTCTTCACCTTGGATATATTGAAGGCGAAGTTCTTTGACAAAAAGAGTTTGAATCGTTCACAATGCCTTCCGATTCATAAGAGACCATTCATCATCGGTCATCTTCTTCGGTTTCTTCTCTTTTCCTTCTAGAGGAATATAGAGGTCCTTCTGATACGATGTATAAGAAACTCTCAGCATCCAACATCAAATAGAGGCTGAGGTTTGCTTGGTTTCTCAAACTTTTCCTCCATTTGCATTTTTCAGAAGGCAAAGTTTGATCCATCAAACTCTCAATTCGTATCTTCCCTTCTTTCGTCATCACTCCCACTTGAATTAAATCAATAGCTCTGATACCAGTTGTTGCGCAGCAAGCTAACAACACTAGTGAACCGAGATCAAATCTCCGATATCACCCACAAACGATAAACAAGAAGAAATAATAACTAGAAACAGAATCCAAGTAAACCAATAACTATAAAACAAAATTTTATGTGAAAAAATTCCACCAACAAGGGTAAAAAACCATGGATGCAAAGTTCCACTATGTAGAAAACAAAGTTACAATGAAAAACTCACATTCTCTTGCACTCTTATGCACAGAAATGACCCTTTTTGCTAACTTCTCTCTCTCTCTCTCTCTCTCTCTCTCTCTCTCTCTCTCTCTCCTTGGACGTATAGAAACCCTAATACCACACCCTAATCCCGAATTACAACCCTAATCTCCATAATAGGAAATTCCTTAGTTTCCTCATGTTTTTCTTCCTGTCCATCTCCTACAGGAAGGTGTGTGATCCACGCCCTTGATCATGAGGTTCTTCTCCTACATTAATAGCATAAAAAAATCGGAGACAAAATAAAAAACTGCGCGTAAACAGTTCGTGCACGGTTGGGCGCCCGCCCAGACTTGGTCGAGCACCTAACATATCCAAATTTTGTCCAGCGAGTTGTTGAGAGAAACTGCCTAATTTTGGGCATCCGACTCAACATGGTCAGATGCCCGCCTTGGGCACCAGGTGCCCGGTCAACACACTATCGGGTGCCCAACTGTATAAAAAAATAGTCCAAAGACTTTTAGTCTCTCCGAATGAATTTCAGTCACCCGGTCACAAACCGTCCGAGCACTAGACCACCCCAGGCTTGCAAAACTAGTGGTGTGCTGGCTCCAAGAGGAGAACATGATGGGGCACACGGTGATGGAAGGAATGGATGTTTGCACACATCACAGTGAGGCTAACATACATACTAGTAGAATAAGTTTATTCTTGTTGGAAGTAGCAAGCCAAAAGGCAGATGTTACAGAAACCTTTGGTTTCTCAACAGTTGCATCATCAATTTCTCAACAGTTTCAGCAAATTACAACAAACAATGACTCAGCAGTTTTCAGCAACCTTTGATATTCTCAAGGGTCTCATTGAAAGAGTTGTAACATGTGACCTTTAGGAGAATGAAGAGTCTTGTAACAGCCCATGAGTTATGTCTATTTAAGAGTCTATAAATAGGTGAAATGTGTAGTCATTTGGATCACACTCAATCAAAATTCAGCAATAGAGTACTTTGTTTTTTTCTTCCTACTTATTTTAGAATTTCTCCTAAGGCTTTGTAAAGCCAACAAAGTGGTATTAAAGCCACCGATCCTAGGTGCCGATTCCATAGTCTAGTGAAGATGGCCACCACTATTCAGCCCCAAATTTCGAGGTTGTCAAAAGACAACTATGAGAATTGGTACATCCAGATGAAGGCACTGTTCGGGTCACAAGATCTATGGGAGATCGTTACCGATGGTGTTTACGTCGAATTTTGTAATAGGGTCCTCCAGATGTTCACCTTTTCTCCAAGTGATTTCCTCCTTGGACCTGAAAGGAGACAGAAAGTAACTAAGGTTGGTCGGCGTCCAGCCGTTGGCCCTCCGATGCTTAAGTTAGATAGGGTGAGGTGGAAAAGAGAACAAATAAACAACGGGGGCTGAATATTTGAGTATTGTGTACCTTTATCATTAATAGAGTCATCTATTTATATAGATCTAAATGATCCAATCCGCTATGCAAGCTGTTAAGATTAGCACTGATTTCATGGGATAAGAAGCTTATCTCGTTAATCCTTGGATAAAGAAGTAGTCAAAACATCCTAGACGTCTAGCTGATTACGTCTCTGGATATTCAGAGATAAGAATAGATATAAACCGAAACCGGCCTATACGGGCTGCTGGTACTATGAGATGAAGGCCGTCCACGCCAGAGACCAGAAACCACGATCACTCAGATGTCGGGAGCTGCTCATATCAAGAGTGCTCGCATTTAGCATACAGGAATGCGACCCCTTTCGTCGAGCACGAGCCGAGATGCTCGCATTCTGTAGATGCGACCCCTTCCGTCGAGCATGATCTGAGCTACTCACATTCTGTAGATGCGACCCCTTTCATCGAGCACCAGCCGAGCTGCTCGCATTCTGGATATGCGACCCCTTCTATCAAGCCCGAGCTGAACTGCTCGCATTCTGGAGATGCGACTCCTTCTGTCGAGCCCGAACCGAGATGCTCGCATTCTGGAGATACGATCGCGATTCCTCACATTTCTTTTTAACGCCAAATTTATCTACAACAAATGGGTATGTAGAACCCACTATAGAGCAAGAAGCCACATACACCGCTCATCAAAGAACGGTCCTCAAAGATAAAAGAAAGAAGGACAAGAAGGCTCTATTTCTTGTCTATCAAGGGTTAGATGAGTCCACCTTTGAACGGATCGCTGAAGCGACAACATGCAAGCAAGCATGGGAGATTCTTAGCACCATCTTCAAAGGAGTTGATCATGTGAAGAAGGTTCGCCTTCAAACCTTTAGAGCCGAGTTCGAGACCTCTCACATGAAGGAAGGTGAGTCAATTTCGGATTATTTTTCAAAGTTGCTTGTCATTGTTAACAACTTGAAAAGAAATGGCGAAAAGATTGAGGATGTGCGGATGGTGGAAAAATACTGCGATCCCTTATACCCAAATTTGAGCATGTGGTTGTGGCCATAGAAGAATCAAAGGACTGGAAAAACTGTCCATTGAAGAATTGATGGGATCGTTGCAAGTGCATGAGTAACGAATGCAAAAAAATGTTGGACCGATGCTTGAACATGCCTTGGAGTCCAAGTTGACTCTAAATGAACAAAAGAATGGCCATACACAAAGAGGGGGCCGTGCCACTAGCAATCGTGCAAGAGACAAAGGGTGTGGATATCATCCAAGCCATCAACAAAATCAACAGAAGTTTACCAATTTTCGTGGAAGAGGAAATGGTAGAGGCCGATCCATACGTGGTCATGGAAATACAAAAAATATTCATTGTTACAACTGCAACAAGTTCAGCCATTATGCTTTCGATTACTGGAGCAAACCAGTAGATCAAGATGCGCATTCTAATTATGTAAAAGCATCAATCATGAAAAGGAAGACTACATACTTCTTCTTGCACAAGAAGAAGCATGTGATCAACATAACGTGTGGTATCTCGACTCTAGTGCGAGTAACCACATTTGTGGAAAGAAGGAGCTATTCGTTGAACTGGCAGACGATGCTCGTGGCAACGTGAGTCTAGGAGACTCATCAAAAGTTCCTGTGAAAGGTAAAGGAAAAGTTAAAATCTATCAGAAGAATGGTATGCTAAATTTTATCTCCAATATGTATTACGTACCAAACATGAAAAGTAATATCCTCAGTATCCTTGAGAAGGGGAATGTCATATACATGGAAAATTATTCTCTCTCTATAAGAGATGCACACGGGAGACTTGTGGCTCAAGTCTAAATGACGAAGAATTGCATGTTTCCGCTCCAAATCAACACAAAAATCAAGAAGTGTCTCTATGGAAACGTGAAAAATGATTCATGGAGATGGCATTTTCACTTTGGGCATCTTCATTTTAGTGGCTTAAAGCTATTGTCTTCATCAAGCATGGTACAGGGCTCGCCTGCTATTGAAGCTCTAGAACATGTGTGTGGGGCGTTCACACTCGGCAAGCAACAAAGGAACTCCTTCCCAAGTGGAGTGTCCAGAAGAGCAAAAGAACCATTGTAGTTAGTTCACATTGATATTTGCGGACCACTTGAAGCACCCTCTCTTGGAGGTAATAAATATTTTATTACCTTCATTGATGATTTCAGCAGAAGACTTTGGGTGTATTTCATCAAAGAAAAATCTTCCGCTTTCTCTATCTTTAAAATTTTCAAAGCTCGTATTGAAGTTGAAAGTGGTTACAAAATTAAAGTACTCAGATCTGACAGAGGTGGAGAGTACACCTCAAATGCATTTCGAGATTATTGCAAGGAACAAGGCATCAAGCAGCAGTACACTGCAGCCTACACGCCACAACAGAATGGTATTGCAGAACGAAAGAATCGCACCATTCTCGACATGACAAGAACCATGTTACAAGAGAAAGGCTTGCCAAAGAGCTTCTGGGCAGAGGCAGGTGCATGTATTTCCTACTTGCTGAATCGGTGTTCAACTAAGAGTGTTAAAAACATGACACCACAGGAGGCATGGGGTGGCTACAAACCGAGCGTGGCGTACCTAAGGATCTTTGGGTGTGTCGCCTATGCTCAAGTTCCAGAAGCAAGAAGAAGGAAGCTTGATGATCGTGGCGAGAAATGTATCTTCATCGGCTATATTGAAGAATTTAAAGCCTACAAGCTCTATAATCCACTAACTAATAAAGTAATGGTAAGTAGTCATGTGGTCTTCAGTGAGGAAGAAGCTTGGAAATGGAACGATAAGAATCGACCAAAGATATTTAAGTCGAAATAGAAGAACAAGAAGAAAGGCATGACTGTCAAGAGCAAATGCCCACAACACCTTCTTCGATTGCATCATCAGTTCACAGAAGCCTTGAAAGTACTCCATTTAATCAAAATTCGGCTAGCTCGTCCTCACCCATGGCACCCATCAAAATGAGAAGCTTAAGCGACATCTATGAGCAAACTGAAGAAGTTAATCTTTTCTGTCTGTATGCAGATCATGAGCCTCTGACGTTCCAGGAGGCCATAAAAGAAGAATGCTGGAGAATAGCTATGAAAGAAGAAATTCATGCCATTGAAAAGAATGATACATGGGAGCTGACTATGCTTCATAATGGTCAGAAAGCTATCGGTGTCAAATGGGTGTACAAGATCAAGTGAAATGCTGATGGTGAGATCGATCGCTACAAGGCAAGGCTCTTAGCAAAGGGATACAAACAGAAGTACGGGGTAGACTATGAAGAAGTCTTCGCTCATGTTGTTCGCATTGACACTGTGAGGATGATTATCTCCCTTGCAGCACATCACAGTTGGATGATCTACCAACTTGATGTGAAATCTGCATTCCTGAATGAAATTCTAGAAAAAGAGGTCTATGTTGACCAACCTGAAGGGTTTGTTATGCAAGGCGAGGAACATAAGGTGTATCGGCTGAAGAAAGCCCTCTATAGGTTGAAAAAAGCTCCACGTGCTTGGAATGCACGTATTGACAACTATCTTCAAGAAAACGGCTTCGCCCAATGTCCATATGAGCATGCAGTCTACATCAAGAAAAATGCTCATGGCGATTTGCTCATAGCATGCCTGTATGTTGATGATTTGCTGTTTACAGGGAACAGCCAGCCGATATTTGATGAATTCAAAAAGGCCATGTTTAAGGAGATCGAGATGACCGACGGAGGTCTGATGTCTTTCTTTCTAGTCATCGAAGTGAAGCAACAACATGGTGGCATCTATATATCTCAAAAAAAGTATGCCAAGGAATTACTTGAAAAGTTCAAGATCGCCGATTATAATGCCTTGAACACACCTGTAACAACGGGCCTGAAGCTGAAAAAGAAGGAGAAGGAAGAAGCGTGGACTCGACTCTGTTCAAGAGTCTGATTGAGAGCCTAAGGTACCTCACAATCACAAGGCCGGATATCGTTTACAGTGTTGGGCTTCTAAGCAGATACATGGAAGCGCCAAAAGAATCACATTGGCTAGCTGCAAAAAGAATCTTTAGGTACGTCAAAGGAACAATGGAATTCAGTCTTTTCTATCCATACGATGATGAAGCAATGCTTTATGGATACTTAGACAGTGATTGAGAAGGTGACCAAGATGAAAGAAAGAGCACCACTGGGTATGTATTCTATCTTAGAATGACTACTTTCACATGGAATTCGAAGAAGCAGAGTGTGGTCGCCTTGTCCACATGTGAAGCAGAGTATGTAGCAGCATTGTCTATAGTCTGTGAAGCGATTTGGTTGAGAAATCTGCTAAAGGAACTGAAGCATCTGGAAGAAGGATCCACAGTCATATATGTGGATAACAAGTCAGCAATCGAACTCTAAAAAAATCCGGTACAACATGGAAGGAGCAAGCACATCGATACTCGATACCATTTTCTTAGAGATCAAGTGAAGCAGAAAGTGATAAAATTGGAATACTGTCACACTACTGAATAGGTCGTGGACATATTCACCAAGGCATTGCCAACTGATGCATTCAGACAACTAAGGTCAATGCTTGGAATGAAGTTAGTTTTGTTTTGAAGGGGAGTGTTGGAAGTAGTAAACCAAAAGGCAGCTGTTATAGAAACCTTTGGTTTCTCAATAGTTGCATCATCAATTTCTCAACAGTTTTAGCAAATTACAGCAAACAATGACCTAGCAGTTTTCAGCAACCTTTGATATTCTCAAGGGTCTTGTTGAAAGAGTTGTAACATGTGACCTTTAGGAGAATGAAGAGTCTTGTAACAGCCCATGATTTATGTCTATCTAAGAGTCTATAAATAGGTGAAATGTGTAGTCATTTGTATCACACTCAATCAAAATTCAGCAATAGAGTACTTTCCTTTTTCTTCCAACTTGTTTTAGAATTCCCAAACCCCTCTTTGTAAAGCAACAATTCTAAAACTGTTGCAGAGGAACTGGCCTATGAGATAATGTCGAACAAGAAGTTTCGGTTAATCAAAGACTAACCTTTGTACGTACATTGCGATAGGATGTTGTACACATGTGATCGTACAGTTGGAGATTCGGGCCATCTATTCATCAGGTGGGTCTTAAAGTAATCGACCTAAATCATAGAAGTTTCATCTGTTGCACAATCATTGCCGTCCGTGTAATAGATTTCCCCTTCGAATGTGACCCTTCTGATTTTTTAAAGACAGATATTAGACAGCAATGACTGCCAGATTAGCAGGGTGTTTGTTACACAACTGTCCCCTGTGAGACCCACAGGACGGACGATCAAGATTCACTGACGATACAAGTACGGATCTTGTCCTTTACAAGGCTTCTGTTCCTGGACCTATCCCTAAAGCCATGCACGTGCAAACACCATCGTACTTTCCTTCCAAAGAAATGGTAGATACACCAGGCGCGTGCAAAGCACAAGCATAGTGTTTTCAAGTCTGGAACATGGCCCACCACACCACATTCGATGGAACATGGCCCAGAAATCTCCCTCGCTGGAAGATCCAAAGGAACAATCTTGGGACCCTTCCTTTCAGTTGAATGTGGGTCAATCTTGTATCTCTCTTTGAAGCCGTCTTAGGACACAGCAGACCCCAACGGTGTATACTATGCAAACAGATGTTTTCTTGTTTAAAATTCTTTTCAATCGGTTTTATCGCTTGCATTTAAACTCATTAGCTCAGCACATCCGATGTCTATATATACGACGTCCCAAATCCTAACCTATCCCCAAACACAGGGTCCATGTCACTAGCCATGGCCCATCACATCATTATCCCATCCATGCTCATCTCCTTCCTCTTCCTTCTCACTCAGGCAGCCACATCATTGTCAGCTGATGCACGTCGGCCTTACATCGTCCACATGGACAAATCAGCCATGCCAGCTCCCTTCACCACCCATGATAGTTGGTACACATGGATGATCTCATCCCTCTCGACGCCCGACGACATTGTTGTGGCACACCTGTACACGTACCACCACGTGATGAATGGCTTCAGTGCCGTGATGTCGCAGGCCCAGCTCGATGAGCTTGAGAGAATGCCAGGTCACCTTGCCACATACCCAGGGACATATGCCAAGCTCCATACCACACACACCCCTCAGTTTCTGGGCCTTAACAGACATGTGGGCCTATGGCCCACAGCCAACTTTGGCGATGATATGATCATCGGCATGATCGACAGCGGTATCTGGCCGGAGAGCGAGATGTTCAGTGATGAGGGAATGCCTCCAGTGCCGAAGAGATGGAGGGGAACTTGCGAGACTGGTACTGAGTTCAATTCTTCCAATTGCAACCGTAAACTCATTGGGGTCCGCTCTTTCAGCAAGGGCCTGAACATGTCAGAGATCGACGACTATGATTCACCGAGGGACACCATTGGGCATGGGACTCACACGGCATCAACGGCCGCTGGAAGCCGGACGCCTAATGCAGACTACTTCGGCTATGCTAAGGGGACCGCTGTAAGGGTTGCACCCATGGCCCGGCTTGCTATGTACAAGGTCCAGCTTACAACAACTAATATCCTGGCAACCATGGACCAGGCAATTGCAGACGACGTGGATCTGATGTCGTTGTCAATGGGATTATCACCACTTAGCTTACGATGAAAATGTTGTTGCACTGGGAGCCTTTGCAGCCATGGAGAGAGGGATCTTTGTGTCATGTTCGACTGGAAATAGTGGGCCATATGCTTACACCATGAACAACGGTGCCCCTTGGATCACGACAGTGGGCGCAGGGACCATTGATAGAGATTATCTGGCTTCAATCACCCTCGGCGATGGCATCACAACTGCTCAAGGGAAGTCATTCTATCCTGAGAGCATCTACATCTCAGGTGTCCCACTTTACTATGGACATGGAAATGCTAGCAAGGAAATTTGTGATTACAACACCCTTGATCCCAAAGACGTAGCTGGCAAGATCGTCTTTTGCGTGTTTGGGAACCTATATTAAGTTCTAGATGACGATGTTGGGTTCTAAGCCGGCGCCTCAGGTGGCGGACTTCTCTTCACGTGGGCCCAAACCGATAAGCCCATGGATTTTAAAGCCCGACATAGTGGCCCCAGGAGTCCATATATTGGCTGCGTGGGTCCCTAACCAAGGACTTCAACCGATCCGCGATGATTACTTGGTATCAGATTATGCACTGATTTCTGGGACATCCATGTCATCGCCCCACGTCGTTGGTGTGGCTGCATTGCTACGTGCGGTCCACCCTGATTGGAGCCCAGCTGCGATCCGGTCTGCACTCATGACTACTGCATACATAACCGATAACACCCATGGCCCAATCCTAGATTTGAGCACCGGAGCAGCGGCCACGCCTCTTGATTATGGCGCAGGACACATCAATCCGAACAAGGCAATGGACCCCGGTCTAGTGTATGATCTCGAGCGTCAAGATTATGTTAATTTCCTTTGTGGGCTAAACTACACGAGTGACCGGATCAAGATCATCACCCGTGGATCGAATTGCACTTGCACTAAGGCCACCCTCGATCTCAATTACCCATCTTTCATGGTGATCCTGAACAACATGAACTCGTCCAATGTTGTGTTCACACGGGTCCTGACCAATGTTGCAGATTCTGCATCCGTCTATCATGCATTCGTGAAAGCACCAATCAGGATGAGCATTATGGTGGACCCACCGGAACTAAAATTCGACAGTAAATACAGTAAACAAGGATTTACTATGAGCGTCCAGATCGACATGGCGGGAATTACAGTAAACAGTACTATAGGTTATTATGGGTATCTTAGTTGGTATGAAGAGGGGGGAAATCATGTGGTGAGAACACCCATTGTTTCAGCCTTTGGGCCACGTGAAAATGAATAGATGCAATAAGTGGGCCCACTCATCTTCTACAAAAGCCCAATAAAATGCAATGATAAAAATAGTTCATTATGATATTCGTCTTTGTTAAGTCTTAAGAGTAATAAAAAGCTAAATCTACAACACTTGGGTTTATGGTTCTCAATGGCTGGGATGGGGCCACGCAAAATCAAACTTTTGAATAGGCCTGACTCGAATAGTTCAAAATCTGGGCCGAGGCGAACCTAGTTCTGGCCCATTGGCAGTCGGCCTGGGGATCGCTGGTTCACCAAGAAGGATGGACTGGAGTTTGTTGGGCTAGCTTGGACCTGCCAAAAGGGTCATATATATGCTTAGAATTTGAAAGCTCGAAACTCAGACTCAACTTGATGCCAAACTTAGGTTGAGTTGACTCGAATACTTAATAGGGTCTTTATCTGAGTCAGACTTAGTATTCAGGAAAATGCTAACATCCCTACTTTCATGGGAGACATGGTGGGACCATTCGTAAATTTGAATCATTGATTCGTTCATACTTCAGGTGGGCTACAACAGTTTTGGATGAAGCTGATATTTGTGTTTTACCTATACATTCGGGCATGTAACCAAATTAATAGGTTGGATGGAAAATAAACTTTATATGGGCCTCACGAAGTTTTTAATGGTGTAGTCCACTTGAGATTTAGATCTGCCTCATTTTTAGGTTCATGCCCCAGAATGATCCGGAAGCTGCAGTGCTAATTAGAGCTACACACCAGCCGATCTCAAGCCGAGCTTGGCCCTGCTAGAGCTTGGTTTGATCATTGGCCCATGAGATTTATAGTTTTACCTGTCTAATTTTCTACTAGACTTTTGCACTTCTTAAAAACATCAAATATCTCAGATTTATGCTTTAAGAAGTAAACTCATAGTTTCCTACTAGCATTATTAATGAAAGAAACAAAATAACGTGATCTACCAAGAGATGATACCTATGCCAGTCCCCACACATCAATGTGTACAAGCTCTAATAGATGCATATTTGGAACTCGTCCAGTTTTCTTGAAGCTCACCCTCTTCTTCTTGCCATACACGCAGTCTTCGCAAAATTTCAAGTTGATAGAGTTCAAACCCAGTAGCTTTCCCTTTGACAACAACACCTTCATCCCCTTCTCACTCATATGTCCCAACCTCTGATGCCATAACTGCCTATTCACTCCAGTAGATGCGACTGTGAGTGAACTATATGATTCGAAAATCACGTACATAGTACCTTCCTTCTTGCCTCGAGATATCATTAAGCCACCCTTTGTAACCTTCCAAGAATCACTAGTGAATGTCGTCACATATCCAGTATGGGCTAATTGCCCTACTGAGATCAAGTTTCTATTCAGGCTTGGTACGTATCGAACATCCTTCAACTTCAAGATTGTCTTGTCTTTCTGACTTATCTAAACATCTCCCTTACTAACAATACTATACCGCTCATCATCCCCCAGGTAAACTCTCATGAAGTCACCTAACACATAATCTCGAAAAATGTCTTTCGACGAAGTAGCATGAAACGAAGCAACCGAGTCTATAACCCAACACTCATTTCGCACATCAAGAGATAAGATGAACGCTTTCGTATCACTCTCCTCAAATAAATTCATCGAATCCTTCCCTACCTTGAGAGCTTCCTTCTTGCTTCTTAAGCGCCCTGCAATCACGCTTTATGTACCACTTCTTCCCGCAATGCCAACACCCGTCCTTGTCTTTCGGTCCTTTGAACTTCTTCCTTGACTTAGAACGTCCGTGTTTATTGTTTCTTTTACTCAACGATCTTCCTCTTAGTTCAACATTTAGAGCATTCCTAGATTCTCCTGAAATTCCTGATGCATTCCTTCTAGATTCTTCGCTGAGAATTAGACTTGCCACATCATCAAATTTCAACTTTGTCGATCCTGAGAAATTACTTACGGCAATCACTAAACCATCCCAATTGTCTAGCAAACTAGACAAGATCAACAACTCCATGACCTCATCATCAAAAGTGATACCAATGGATTCCAACTGGCTCATGACTGTATTAAACTCGTTTAGATGCTCAGCCACACCCCCACCACCTGATATCTTTATGTTGAATAGCCGCTTCATGAGATGAACCTTGTTGGACGTTGAGGGTTTTTCATATATCGTAGCTACTGCTTGCATCAACTCTTTTGTGCTCTTCACCTTGGATATATTGAAGGCGACGTTCTTTGACAAAAAGAGTTAAATCGTTCACAATGCCTTCCGATCCATAAGAGACCATTCATCATCGGTCATCTTCTTCGGCTTCTTCTCTTTTCTTTCTAAAGGAATATAGAGGTCCTTCTGATACGATGTATGAGAAACCCTTAGCATCCAACATCAGATGGAGGCTGAGGGTTTGCTTGGTTTCTCAAAATTTTCCTCCATCTGCATCTTCGAGAAGGCAAAGTTTGATCCATCAAACTTCTCAATTCATGTCTTCCCTTCTTCCGTCATCGCTCCCACTTGAACTAACCCAATAGCTTTGATACCAGTTGTTGTGTAGCAAGCCAACAAAACTAGTGAACCGAGATCAAATATTCGATATCAGCCACAAACGATAAACAAGAAGAAATAATAACTAGAAACGGAATCCAAGCAAACCAACAACCATAAGACAAAATTTTATATGAAAAAACCCTAACAAGGGTAAAAAACTACGGATGCAAAGTTTCACTATGTAGAAAACAAAGTTACAGTGAAAAACTCACTTTCTCCTATGCTCTCATGCATAGAGATGACCCTTTTTGCTAACCTCTCTCTCTCTCTCTCTCTCTCTCTCTCTCTCTCTCTCCCTTGGACGTATAGAAACCCTAATACCACACTCTAATTCCGAATTACAACCCTTTATATAGCATAAAACAAAAATTAGAGATAAAATAGAAAACTGCGCGTAAAGAGTCTGCGCACAGTTGGGCGCCCGCCTAGACTTGGTTGGGCACCCAACAGATCCAAAATCTGTCTAGCGAGTTGTCGAGAGAAACTGTCTAATTTCGGGCGTCCAACCCAACATGGTCAGACGCTTGCCCTAGGCACCAGGCGTCCAGTCGTCACACCATCGGACACCCAATTATGTCAAAAAATAGTCCAGAGACTTTTAATATCTCTGGATGAATTTCGGTCTCCTGATTACAAACCGTCCGAGCACTAGACCAACCCAGGCTTGCAAAACTAGTGGTGTGCTGGCTCCACACCTCAACACAGGAGAACATGGTGGGGCACACGTGATGGAAGGAATGGATGTCTGCACACATCACGGTGAGGCCAACATACATACTTATTAGAATAAGTTTATTCCATAACTGTTGCAGAAGAACGGCTTATGAGATTATGTCGAGCAAGAAGAAGTTTCGGTTAATCAAAGACTAACCTTTGTACTTACATTGCACTGCTGTACACGTGTGACTGTACGGTTGGAGATCCGGACCATCCATTCATTAGGTGGGTCCTAAAGTAATCGACCTAAATAACAGAAGTTTCATCTGTTGCACAATTGTTGCCGTCCGTGTAATAGATTTCCCCTTCGAATGTGGACCATTGACCCTTCTGATTTTTTAAAGACAGATATTAGACAGCAATGACTGCCAGATTAGCAGGTTGTTTGTTACACACCTGTCCTCAGTGAGACCCACAGGACGGACGATCAAGATTCACTGACGATACAAGTATGGATCTTGTCCTTTACAAGTCTTCTGTTCCTTGACCTATCCCTAAAGCCATGCACGTGCAAACGCCATCGTACTTTCCTTCCAAAGAAATTGTAGATACACCAAGCACGTGCAAAGCTCAAGCATAGGGTTTTCAAGTGTGGAACATGGCCCACCACACCACATTCGATGGAGCATGGCCCAGAAATCTCCCTCACTGGAAGATCCAAAGGAACAATCTTGGGACCCTTTCTTTCAGTCGAATGTGGGTCAATCTTGTATCTCTCTTCGAAGCCGTCTTAGGAAACAACAGACCCAAACGGTGTATGCTATGCAAATGGATTTCTCTTATTTAAAATTCTTTTCAGTCGGCATTATCGCTTGCATTTAAACTCATGAGCTCAGCACATCCGATGTCTATGTATACGACGTCCCAAATCCTAACCTCTCCCCAAACACAGGGTCCATGTCACTAGCCATGGCCCATCACATCATTACCCCATCCATGCTCATCTCCTTCGTCTTCCTTCTCACTCAGGCGGCCACATCATTGTCAGTTGATGCACGTCGGCCTTACATCATCCACATGGACAAATCAGCCATGCCAGCTTGATGTAGAACGGGTCGCTGATTATTTCATGGCCCAGATGGAGCAAAAGAAGACCGCCGATTTTCCCAGGCCGGAATCGCGAGATTCGACCGTATCGACGGTCATTAGGCTAGTTTATTTTCAGTTTTACTATTTATAGTAAGTTTTAATTCGATCATAACTTTGCATCTGTAGGGCTTTAGAGTTAGTACCCAACATGAAAAGGGCTTAGAATATTTAGTAGAACAACGTGGTTGAGGCCATTTGATAACTTTCTATTTTTGGCCGAAAACCAAGAGTTCTAATAGGATTGAACGACTTCTATAAATAGTAAGTTTACTATTTATAGTAAGTTACGTTTGTTAGGAGTTTAAGTTGGAGTTGGATTCTGATACTTTACCTAGGGTTAGTTTCCTATTTATATGCATTGTAATTCCATTTTTTATTCATTCAATCATTAATAAAGCAATTATTCAGAATTTATTTCCTCTTTTTATCTTTTATTTCTTTTCGTGGATTCGAGAAACTATCGGTTAGGGAGACGGTGATCGACCTACCACGTCATCCCTGTGTCATTGGTATCAGAGAGAGGTTTCTCCTCAGGACGATGACCTCTAATGAAGGGTTGGATTCTCATCCTAAGGACGATGCTCCAAGGGACTATCTAATGACGACAGCTTTCGAAGCAGCGCAACGGGAGAACTGGTTGATCCTGCAAGGTATACAGGCGACCCTCGACCAGGTTGCAGCATCGCTAGCTCCGCTTCGAGCCTAAGGCGACCAACAACCACCAACAGTTGCTATACGGGACAATCATGTTGTCCATAGAGCACCCCAGGTGGATAATTGTAGGGCTACACCAGACGAATCAGAACCAAGCGATGACGCGGTCGAAGACATTTTGGTACGACGACCTGCGCTAGGGAATGAGCGTATGGAACGAGCAGAACGAGACTATCGGGGCAAAGCTGATCTTCCCAGCTTTAATGGCCTACTTCGAATAGAGGAGTTCCTCGACTGGCTGGCAGAGGTCGAGCGATACTTCGACTATATGGAAGTGTCGGACGACAAGAAGGTAAAAGTAATTGCATATAAATTTAAATCCGGTGCTTCAACATGTGGGAAAACCTACAGGTTTCCCGCACCCGTCAGAATAAGACACCCATCTGAACATGGCCTCAGATGAGACAGCTTCTTAGAGCTCGATTCCTCCCTAGCGACTATGAACAAATTTTGTTCCAACAATATCAAAATTGTCATCAGAAAAATTGAACCGTAGCCGAATATCTTGAAGAATTCCAGCGATTGGCTACACGGAATGATTTATCGGAATCAGAGGCACAACAAGTATCATGATTCATTGGTGGGTTGCGATTTGCAATCCAGGATCGAGTTTAGATGCATCCAGTCTGGACGTTGAGTGAGGCCAACCAATTAGCCACTCGAGCAGAAACACAGTTGTCACGGCCCCCTGCTCGACCCTATTCGGCAACACGGAATCCCATCACCGGACCCACTCAAGATATCACATTGGCCAAAGGCAAGGAACCTATAGGAGGGCGTCCTCAACCTCCTGCGGTCACGAATCGGGACTGGGAAAGCGGTCCCTTAAGACCTCAACGAGCAGCTCCCACAACAACGGGTCCCAGCAGGATCCCCAACCCATATGGTCGGCTAAGACCAGACCATTGTCTCCGTTGTGGCCAACCAAGTCACTGGTCGAACGCTTGCCCTCAACGCCCTGCAGAACACTTAACTACGAATGAAGGTGACGCGGAAGGTGAATTAACAGAAGATCAACCCTGAATTGGAACAGGCCGAAGAGGGGGACACAGAAGATGTCGATTGGCTGACTGAAGATCATGGGGAATCGCTAGTAGTCAGACGACTACTTTACGCTCCCAGGAAGGAAGTGCACCCACAACGACATAATATTTTTCGCACAAAGTGCACCGTGCAGGGTAAAATCTGTGATGTGATCATAGACAGTGGGAGTAACGAAAATATTGTCTTAAAAATTATGGTGGATAAGTTACATCTGCTTATGACGAAGCACCCTACCCCTTACTCTATCGGTTGGATCAAGAAGGTGAACGAAATAAAGGTAACTCATTAATGCATTATCTCATTTTTCATTGGTAAAAGCTATAAGGACGAGGTCCTCTGTGATGTGGTTGACATGGAAGCCTGCCACATTGTGGACCCTCGCCGATTTCCACGCTCCCACACGACGACGTTCTCGTCCCTTCCCCTTTCGGGAAAAGAAGGAGAGGAGAATGCGTGAGTGCGAAATCGCCGTTTGTGCCACTGGCTTGCCTCGTTCTCGAGGGCTTTGTTCGGTTGTCGTGTTAAGCTGGATATGTTTAAGTGAGTTTATATAAGACCAGAGTCACCACTAGCCAGTTACTTTGAATCTACAGTCGGCTAGACCCTGTAAAAACGTTAGAGAAGGGAATCCGAAGATTTCTTCCTTTAAAATGACTCCTGTTGATCTGCGGCTAAAGATTCAAGGTAAGGGATCACGGTTACAGGGTGGGAAGAGGTTAAGCACCCCACACATTGCCCGTACCGAAGTACGGTCTCTACTTCACAGAATCGATCGAATACTTGAAAGTCTAGTTTAATCCTCGTATATTCTCATGGATGACATGATGCATGAATGCGGGTCTGAACAGTAAGAGTTTTTGATGGGCAGGTTCCAACAACGGGCAAGCCCAGAGCGTACGCTCGAACTGACAGGTGCTTTATGCGAGATGATGCATGCTGTGTGCTTGAATATTCAAAGTGCTTATAGTGATATGTACGTGAATGCAGGTCTGAACAGTAAGAGTTTCTGATGGGCAGGTTCCAACAACGGGCAAGCCCAGAGCATACGCTCGAACTGACATGTGCTTAATTTAAGACATATGCGGTGTGCTTGAATAATCAAGGTGCTTGTAGTGAAGCAGGGGGGTTGGAAGAAAAGTAAATGTTGCACTTATGCTAGATGCGAATGAGATGATGCTGGAAAAGAGTAGCTGGATGGACGGAGGTGTCGCAAGGGTTGGCTTCGAGTGGCTGGATCAGGACTTGGATGGCTTGGGAGACTTGGACCAGTGGTCAGGCTGGGCTGGACCAGGGCTAGGCTCTCCTCACTCGGGCTCTCCTTGGTGGAAAAATGGGCTAAGGATTGGAGAGGGGCTCGGGACAGACATGACTTCACTGGACTCGGAGGGATGTTGAAATGAGAAGGGGAGGGGGGTATTTATAGCAGCGGAGAGTGGCACTTTCCGTAATTTATCTCGGGCGGCCTGCTATGGGCCGCCCCTACGGCCGCTCCTCGGTTTCCAGCGATGTACGGTTGCTTCCTCGGGGCTGCTGTTTGACTCGCTGGGTCGACTTAGTGAGTTGACTCAGCGGGTCGACTCGGTGATTTGACTTGACGGGTAAACTCGACGGGTTGACTCGGTGTTTTGACTCGACGGGTTGACTCAGCGGGTTAACTCAGCGGGTTGACTCAGTGAGTTTGACTTTTTTTGGGGATTTTTTGACTGGCTTTTCTTATGGGGGATTTTTCAGGGTGGTGTTTAGGATTGGGTTGACTGGGTTCAAGCTTGAACTGGGCTATGGAATGGGGCTTACAAGAGTTTGGCTGAGTTTGGACTTGGGATTTGGGGGTATGGTCCTCCATTCATCCAGCTATCTCTACCAACAGTGTAGCCGAAGGTGGGGTGTCTACAGATGCCCCTCTTTGGCAGAGGTTGTGTGCAACCGAATGCCAAAGCGAGTGGACACCCCACTTCTGACCCGGTCATTCATAGATCATGTTCTGAAATCTTTGCTTGCTTTTGCATCTATGTCAGTTGATCGTTTGGAAACCGATCACTCGCACATACCGCGGGAGTTTGGAGAAAACGTTGCGATTGTCCCTGCATGCGCTGCAACCTGGGTACCCAATCGCAACCCTTCCATTCCCGATCGGTACTAACAGCAGAGCCTCTGCGTCGACAGTCTTACGAGGATGCTGACCCTGAGACTGATTGTGTGATGTTTGATGTTTTCCCAGATCACTCCAGGAGTATTTGTTTCGCTTGACTGTCAAAGTGGTTAGACGCCCTGCGTCAGATAGTCTTACGGGATTCTACTACGCCGACTTGGACTCAGTCAAGGTACTTCAGGCATCGACGCCTAGGTATGTGCGGGTGAACTCTTTCCACCCAATCTGCTGATTTTGATACTTGGGTTACAATTCATCGTTTCCACCTGTTCAAATGGTTTCTGTGACCGAGCCTTTTGGCTTTCATCTTTTTTGTATCTTGGCATGTGGTACGACCGCACTGACACTGGAGTTCAGTTCGACCGTACTTTGAGTGCATTGGATCCGATGATCTTCGGGGAAACCGCGAGACATCGGATCTTATTTGATTTTTGCGTCGGCTCCTACCCAGAGATATGGAAGATCTCCTGGTGTTTTGGAGGCAGAACACTCTACTGGAAAATATTTTTGGATTTTTGAAAAGGCACCCACTCTGGGGAGTGATACTCCGTGGGGTTTTTATTTGCACATAGAAATATTTTTTTTGTCTTTTTGAAATGGAAATCTGGTTTGCACGTGCCTCCACTAGGGATGCCTGTGGGGCTTTTGGCTAACCGACTTTTATTTTGAAAGCAGGTAAACATGATGATTGATGCGATGGATGCTGATGCTGGGAGATGCATGATGAATGCATGATTTGGCTCATTCTCTTCTCGTTTGATGATTTTGCTTTTGCTGTGGGTGCAGAGAACTTTGAGCTTATTGCTTGCAGGGTTGTGCTTCCCTGGGGTTTTTCTTTTTGTACGGGCGTTTGGTCAGCGGGTTGGTCAAGATCCTGACCCGTGATCGATCAGGTCCATCGTCCCAAGATGCTGTTTCTTTGCTTAATGAGAATGTACGAGGATGTTATCTGACTTCAAGATGTTCTTCTGGGCATGCGTGTGATTGAGATGGTGTTTAGTTGCCCATTTTGGTCAAGATTCCAATTTGCGGGCGATTGGATCCGTCATCCCAAATTGTGAAGCGAGTGGAGTTCAAGACTCCTGAAGTGTAGTGCGGGGGATACTGACAATTTTTGTGATTTTTGCAGATGTTTTTGATTGAAAGCAAGGGAAATATTTTTGTGATTTTTTGATAATATTTTGATTGAAAGCAAGGGAAATATTTTTGTGATTTTTGACAATATTTTGATTGAAAGCAAGGAAAATATTTTTGTGATTTTTGAAGAGGTGATTTTGCAATGTTTTTGTATTTTGTGATTTTTCTGAAATGCAGGGAAAAGTGTGGAATTTTCATCCACTTCCAGCTTCTACTGCTGGTAAGGCACCCGATCCATTTTACGTCAGCGAGCAAGACGAGTCTCACACAGTTAAGTGCCAGTAGTTTTACATCTTCGGATGAGGGGATTTTGAGGGTTTTCAGTCAACACACCCACAAAGTTGCCTGTTCCTCATGTGCAATGCACATAGACCACGTATCGTCCGACGGACTCCTTCGGCCACAAAATGAGCCACATCCTCACATTTCCTTTAGTCAATCCAGTTTGGGGTCTTACGTTGCTCACAATTTCGTGAGGGTGCGCTCCACCTCCCAACAGCCTTAATCCCCTTCATGAGTTTTAGGAACATGGAACATCCGTCAGATTCAACAGCGACTTCCAAATCAAGGTTGTCTATCACGGTGCGTTCAACACGAACAGGATTGCGGAGTTCTGCCCGCCTTAGCCCTTACCTGTTTAAAAGATTCTAGGCACCTGTACGATCAAGTGTCAGCTATGCCTGGAACAGGTTAGGAAAGAAAGCCCCCGAGAAGTTAATCCCAATGTAGTTTTAGGTCTTCGGACCACTAGAGATGAATTTGTGCAGTTGAAATTTTTGGTGAATCATTTTTCTTTTTTTGTGTTTTTTGGAAAAAGTTCCAGATTTCAGCTCGAATGATCGAGATTGATGCTGGTTTTTGTGGAAAGCTTTTAAAATATTTTGGTATTTTTGAAATGTTCCGGGTTATCAGATCCTGGCTCGAATGGCTGGGATCGATGCCGGTTTTTGTTAAAAGCGAGAGAGGTCCCCCGAGAAACTAATCCCAGTGTAGTTTAAGGCCTTCGGACCGTAAATATGTACATGCTGAAAATACATTCTTTTTTGTGATTTTTCGAAAACTGTTCCAGGTCATAAAATCTCAATTTGAACGGTCAGGATTGACACTGGTTTTTATTGGAAATCTCTCGGGATTTTGTTCCCGACGTAGTTTAAGGTCTTCGGACCAAAAACTATACAAAAGGGGGCAAGCACATTTTTTTTTGTTTTTGGAAAATGTCTGGTGTCAGCGGATCTTGATCAAGACCGATACCGGCTTTTATTGAAAATCCCTCGGGATATTGATCTCGACGTAGTTTATGGTCTTCGGACCCAAAAACTTTAAAAGAGGGGCTGGTGATATATTTTTTGTTTTTCGAAATGATCCAGATCATCCGATGTTGGTCTTAAAGACTGGGATCGATGCTGGTTTTTATTAAAATCCCTCGGGATGTTGATCCCGACGTAGTTTAAGGTCTTCGGACCAGTATTGCACAAAACAGGAAAGACATTTTTTTTTAAAGTACTCGGCGTCGTCGGATCTTAATTCGATCGATCAAGACCGATACCGGCTTTTATTGAAAATCTCTCAGAATGTCGATCCCGACGTAGTTTAAGGTCTTCGGACTAAAATCTGTACAAGCGAGCAGCAATCCAGGTTAGAGATTATGGGAATTCTTCTTGGAATGGTTCGGATCATCAGGTCATATCCTTGGATGGTTGAGATCATTGTTTGACCAAGTCAAATTTTTCTTTCTTTTCTTTGAAAATTCTATGGTACTTTTCCACATCATCAACCCAATTTCTCACCCATTTCTCATGAGATGAGATTTTGGTGAGATTTCTTCCTTTTTTTTCTCACCATTCTCTTCCATCACTTCATTCTTACATGGAGGTACAAGATTCACTTGCAACCACCCTTCCCAAGGAGGAGTTCTTCCCAAGGAGAGGGGGTGAGAAGTCATCTCACATAGGTAGGGGCTAGGACGGCCTCCCATGGGCCGCCCGGAAGGTCTCTGCCTTCTGGTCTCTTCAGTGGGCTGGGTAAAAGGGTGCCCTCCCCTTTTTTATATAACATGGGGCACCCTTGCCCCCCTCAACGTGCAATCTCTCTCTTCTCTCTCTCTCATATTCTCTCTTTTTCAAGTTTTCTCTCTCTTCTTTGGTGGTCCCTTGCTCTTTTCAAGTAGTGGGCCTTAGAGAAGTTTTGGGACAGCAAGGTGGTCCCTCTTTGGTGAGTGGTAAAGGTATGGACCACTTCCTTTCTCTTTTCTTATCCTTTTCCTTCTTCATTATCTCTTCTCATGACTCTTTTCTTTTTCCACGTAGCTATTCCAAGAGGTGTGAAGGTGGGCCCAAGCATTCTTGGCCTTTTTCTAGATCTCAAGTCTTTTTCAAAGGTGGTGCATGGAAAAGGACATTGCAAGCTCTCCACTTCATTTTTTTTTCTTTCTTCTTTTCACACTCCCCTCATGTATATGTAAAGGGTGATTTTGCCATGTCACCAAGTGTTCATGGCAAAATACTCTATCTTTTTCATGGGAGTTGGGCCTCTTTTCATATGTATCAAATGGGCTCAAAGTGAAGTCATGGCCCTTGGTGTATTTGATGGGCCCAATGCTTCATTTTGGGCTCCCTCATGCTTTCTTGTTCTTATCATTTCTTTTGGAGCTTTCTTTTTCTTTTCCATCTTCTTTCCAAGACTTGGGCCCATGGGCATGGTAAGGCCCATCTCAAGTTTTGGGCTCATGGGGCTCACTTTGGGTGACCCCATCTTTCTTCGCATATGTATGGACCAAGATGACTAGCCCATTCTTCATTTGGATCTCAAGTGGGCTAGATTTTCTAATTGGGCCTTTATGGACAAGTGGCTCAAGTCTTCCACTATCTCTTGATTATGATGTACATCCTTGTACAAGGTGTAGTGGGCTCCTTGGAGTTTTTCATGTGGATGGGCTTTTGGGCCTTCATTGAAACTTGGGCACTTCTTTAAACCATGTGTGCCCCACTACACTTTGTTCATGTAGGATTTTTCTTTTCATGCTTTTTCTCTTTTGATGGATGGAGGACTTGAGCTACTTGACCATCTACAAGTCCCATGAGTGAGTTGTTCCCACAATCTCACTAAGTTCAAATGGTTTTCTTTGTGGTAGGAATGTGGTTCTCAAGAGTTTCCCTCTAATGTTATCAATCTCGAATGGATGATCCTCAAGTGAGCTATCCATACAACCATAGCTCCTTGATCCTTTCTTTGGGGCTTGGTGGGTCATTCCACCATCATTTTAAATATGAAGTGGTTTTTCTTTGAATTTGTGGGAAAGAATGATACCCATAAGTTGCCCATTTTTGTCCCATGCCTTGGGACATTTCGGATTTTGATCTTTAAGTGGGCTATGTGTACCATTCTTATCCATTTTCATGATGGTTGGGTGACTTATCAAGCCATGCCCTCTTGTGCTCAAATGGTCTCCCTTTTTGGTAAAGAAATTGGTGCACATAAGTTGCCTAAACTTGCCTTTACATGGGCATTTCCAACTTTGACTCCTCATGTGGGCTATGTGCATCAAATTTTTTACCATTGGCCTCTTTGATTCCATATGTTTGTGGGTGGACTGCCATGTTGTATTCTCATGGCCAAAACTTTCATCAAGATGAGGCACATAAGGTTGCCCATGGTTGACTCATGAATGGGTCCTCATATTCTTCAAAGTGGGCTATGTGCTCTCTCCAATCCATTGAGATGAGGCATTTGGGTTGTCCTTGGGGGCCCACTTCCTTTCTATCCCCCACTTGTCCATGTCCATGTGTTAAAAAGATGGAAACATCTTAAGTGAGAACCATGCCTTGGCATAAAAGTGGATCAATCCTTGGCCACATATGGACTTTGAAGAGGGATTTCTCATGTGAAGTAGGATTCTCATCCTTTGTTGATCTCATGGCACTTGAGTGCATTTGTTGTCTAAAATGTGTCCTTGGATGATGGACTTTTTCTTGCCTAAGGCATGCCATGCAACCTTCTTTAAGGTGGGCCTTACTTTTTCCCAAGGGCCCAACACACATCCTAAGTGACACATGGAGTTGGACTTTAGATTTTGTATTTGAATGTGAGTCCAATCCCATGGGTTTCTTAGATGATAATTTGGATTTTAATGGGTAATGGGTAGGGACTTACCTTGCCAAGCTTGTAGGATTCAATGGCGGATGGTACCAGGGGTCACCGAGTGATTGATGAAGATGATCCTGCCTTCATTGTCCGTCGAGGGGACCACATGTGTTCCTTAGCTATGGAGCATCAACCTCTTCCCGCTATCAAAGGTCGAGGTACCAGGGATCGCTGGGACGACTGGGTGAAGGATCCGCAGCCCTTGCTTGAACGAGTACTGGATGGTACTCCTTTTGCTGGCCTCCTCACCTTACGTTTCCATAATAACGATGTTAACCGCATGATGCTCGCGGCCCTTTGCGAGAGGTGGCGGGATGAGACCCACACCTTCTAGCTCCCTTGTGGGGAATGGGGAATAACCCCCTTGGACATTTACATGCAAATAGGCTTCCCGTTTCATGGAACAATTGTTCCTCAAGTCAGCTCTCTGGCTCCTCTCACTTCCACCGACTGGCTACGGCTTGTCGGTGACGTCCCACCCGAGGGTGAATTCCAAGGCCATCAAGTGAAGATGCGATAGTTCTACAACAATTTTACCTCAGTCATCCCCACCACCGAGCGAGAGGCCCTCCACAAAGCCCGGGCCATGATCACTTATGCTTTTGGATCCTTTCTTTTCTGCCATGCGAATGAGAGAGTTGATCCTAAATTTCTTCGTTTAGTCGAGGATCTTCATCATCCCTATAACTGGAATGGGGCTATCTTGACCCATATCTTTCAAGGTTTGGACAAGACCTGTCGGCATAGCCGGTCCTTCACAGGCTTCTGGCCTGTCATTGAGGTATCTCTTCTTTCACCTTTCTTGAAGGGCTTTCGCCTTCTTTCTTTCTCTGATCATTAGACGTACTTTTGTCCAGACCTGCTTTTATGACCATTTTTCCCATCTCGCACCGAGGATGCGGGATGATATTGAGCCCTCTCAGTATCGCCACATGTACTGGCGCCAGCAAAACCGTCAGCGGAACTCCCGAGTTCCCGGGGACAATTGGCGTGCTGACATAGACGGGCTGACCGTTGAGGACGTAAGTATCTTGCTTTCCCTACCCCTCGTGTCATACCGTAACTGATCGTGGTGACCTCATTTGCTGCAGCTCGCTCGGATGCCGTATGCCAGTTTCCCTCTCTATTATACCCCTCAGCGTGTGGAGGCATACGATGCTTCATGTCTCCGTATCATACTTTCCGACGCTGAATCTTTTCTGTGGTATTTGGGGGAGAGATTGCTTTGGCAAGTCACTGGGGTGGCTCGGGTCCCTTATTCTGCACCTCCTCCAGCTGCTCGGATGCCAGTTGATGAGAGAGTTGAGGCTCTTGTGGGCCAGCCTGGACTTCGTTTCACGATCCCGGATCGTGATTATGATGAGTGGTATTTGCTGTTCGGCCAGGGGCCTCTGCTTCCTTCGCTTTATGTTCCCGGTGGCCGTCGCAGGTATGCTGGAGGTTCGGTGACTGCTCCTTTGATGGATCTTTATCGTCGGGAGCGGGACGCGAGGAGGGACGATGATGATTATGTTGGCGACTTGTAGCCTGCTTGGGTACTCTGCTTTGTATGGCCTTGTACTTTTTGCTTTTATCTTCTTTTGTATCAAGTTCTTTTGAATGAATATATAATCTTTGATTTGTCTCAAATTTCTTGATGATGTCTGGATGCTTTGACTTCTGACTCGTTCTCTAATGATTTGCGGAAGATGAGGCTTCTTAACTGCATGGATGATGACTTGAACAGTTCAGATTGCTTGACTAGGCCTTGTGGGCCCACTTGATGATTAGATCTTGGATTCTGGCCCTTCTTTTGATGATCGAACCTTTGATCTTGTTGATCCATGACCTGTGTAAGCTTTCCAATGGTTTGGATCCTGATGATTTAGCCCTTGAATGGTTCAGATTGATAGATTTGGCCTTGTGGGCTCACTTGAGACCTTGGCTTTACTTTGGGGCACCTCTTTTGATGATTTATGGGGCTAAGAAGGCTTCTCATGGTGTGGATGATGGCTTGAACGTCTCGGATTGCTTGACTTGCTTTGTGGGCCCACTTGATGATTAGATCTTGGATTCTGTCCCTTCTTTTGATGATCAGACCTCTGATCTTGTTGCTCCATGACCTGTGTAAGCTTTCCAATGGTTTGGATCCTGATGATTTAGCCCTTGAATGGTTCAGATTGATAGATTTGGCCTTGTGGGCCCACTTGAGACCTTGGCTTTACTTTGGGGCACCTCTTTTGATGATTTGTGGGGCTAAGAAGGCTTCTCATGGTGTGGATGATGGCTTGAACGTCTCGGATTGCTTGACTTGGCTTTGTGGGCCCACTTGATGATTAGATCTTGGATTATGGCCCTTCTTTTGATGATCAGACCTCTGATCTTGTTGTTTGATGGCTCATGCAGGTCCTTCAATGGTTTAGATCATGATGATCTAGTCTTTGAATGACTTGGATTGCTTGTGGCCCCCACTTGATCACTTTTCCTTCTCTTTGAGTTGATCAGCCATGTTCTGGCTGCATTGCTTCTTGATTGCACCGGTGGGGCACCTTTTATATGGTCTTGATCAGCCTCAGTCGAAATCTGGAGTGGACCGGAGCCTTGGACGGCCCATGGAGCGCCATATGCTGACGTGGACTGTCAGCCTCACCTACCAAGAACCCTGGAGCCAATCCCGCGGAGAGAGAGGAACCACGTCCGTACGGGCGGCCCAAGGAAGGCCGCCCAGGGCTTGTCTCTTGAGCGGCCTGGGCTGGCTCGTGCTCGGACATTCCCTGCTGTCCTTTTCTCTTGTCCCCTCATCCTCTGCACTGGATCATTCGATTCCAGCCATGAATTTACATTTTGTCCCTTCTTTCCTTCTCTTTTTGTCTTGTTCTTTGTTGATCCTTTCTTGGGCAGCCATTGATGATGGCTTGGGGGCCATTGTGGGAGAGGTCAGTGGGTCCCACACTTCAGCACTTGATGAAGGCTTTAAAGATGATGAAGTGCCTTTGATCGATGGTGGAGATGGAGCATTAAATGGGGGCATTGATGAGGGGTTAGGGATGGTGGTTGGTGGAGCCTTGAATGGCCCCATTAATGGTGGGATGGCTGAAATTTCTGATTTGAATGGGACCTTCATTATGGGAGGAATGGATGGTATGGATAGGATGATGGGATGGGACATAGGTGAGGCTATGCATCCCTTGAATGTGGGTCCCATGGATGATGTGATGGATGGTGGTGATGGGGGTATGATGGAAATAGATGGGCTGATCTCATGCTTGGATGGTATGGATGGCTCAGATGGTACCTTTGATGGTTTGGATGCTCTTGATGAGGGCCAGGATGTGCGGCACACTTGCCTGGGTGGACTTGATGTGATCATTGATGATGCCCCCCTGATGATGGATGGTGTGGATGCCTCGATGATCCCTTTGATCGGCCAGGATGATGATTGGATTCATGATTTCCTGTTAGAGGGGGCCGCAGGTCTAGATTTGTTCGTTGATTCTTCGATCGGGGTTGCCGGGACCCTTTTTGATGGTTCAGATGTATTCTTCGATGGTCAGATTAGCCAGGATGCCACGATGTGCGGTGTGATCTTCACTGATAGTCCTTTTGATGGGGAGCATTGTCCTTCTCTTGGTCATCGGTCCTTTGCGCACTCCGTCCATGAGGTGGGCGAGTCTTCTCGTGCGGCTGAGGTTGTGACAGTTTTCGACAGTGATGCGACTATATCAGACATAGCCGTTACTGGGGACAGGTCAGGGGTTGTCGAGTCTGCAGAGGTTCCAGCTTTTCCTTCTCCTTCGCCCGTTGACCTTCCGATCCTTGATGAGCCATTATTGACTTCTGGGCCTTTTGTGCTGGAGGGGGTACCAGTGAGGACTTGTCAGCTGCTTCCTCGTCCTTCTTGCTCGCCACGACTGCTTGCTTGGCTTGACAGCTTGTCAGCTTATGAGATTCGGGAGTTAGAATCCTATGGCTTCGGTAGTCTGATTCATATGGCTAGAGTTGATATTGATTGGAGGATGCTCGGAGCTGCATTGATTGATTGGGTCCCTTCATTGAACTTGTTTGCGTTCAACGATATGGAGATGGGGCCTTCTTTGGAGGAGCTTGCACGCTTGACAGGCCTACCCTTGGATTATACTCAGTATTTCTCGCCGAAGACATCGCCGAAGACTGCTACACCGCAGAACTGGTTCGGGATTTCTTATCTTGTTCATCCTGCAGCTGCCGGCCAGGATGCTGTAGTGTTCTCCTTGGACTTACTGTATGATCTTTTTCGAGTCCTTGGGGTGTGGCCGGTTCTACCTTTGCTCGGAACGCACTGATGTTCTGCTTGATAGCTGAGGTGCTGTTCTCGGGATGGCGCAGGTCCCAGACTCCTCTGCTTTTTGAGGTGATGAGCCGAGCTATCCGACGGCAGGGGATCATTTCTCTTATCTTGGCCGAGCTGTTTAATGGGCTGACCGACTGCGCCCTGGGCCACACTCGTGTCCTTCGCGGCTGTTGTGCCTTTCTGCAGGTATCCTTTCTACACCTTTTTTCTTCTTGCTTTGTTGGGGATTGCTTTGCTTTAGCTGAACTTCTTTTCCTTTCTGTGATCAGGTCTGGCTGTGGGAGCGTCTTTCTTTGACCGTTCCTGTACCCCTTTCTGGCATTCCTAGCTCTGACATTATGCGTTATATCATGGAGTTTCTTCCTCATACAGCTAGGATGAGCGAGCCCTTGTATCGCAGGATGTTTGCTGAGCTTCGTGACTGGAACGTTCGTTGGGAGTCATCTTGGTTTTCACTTCCTCCAGTGCTTTGCGATGCACACCGTCTTCCTCTGATGTTGGTAGGCTTTCGATCTTACTTCTCTTATCACCCTATCCGGTTCTTGCGGCAGTTTGGATATGAGCAGGATGTTCCTCTTTTCGCTTTCACGGGTATCGGGCGTCGAGCACTTCCATCCAGATCCTCTGACTTTAGGACCCGGATTGATTGTTCTTGGGCGAGTTACTTGATTGCTGATTTGCTGGGTTTTGAGCTGCGGACTTTTCCGATGGCGACCGCCCCATATCATTACTGGGTTGCTGAGCAGTCTTTGTATCGACGTATCCCTTGTTGGCATCAGACTGTTGACGAGGATGAGCAGGATATCCTTGGAGATGCTGGCTCTTCCTCCAGTTCATATGAACCCTTTGAGGAGCGCCCGTTTATCGATCCTGGCTTCCTTTTGGCCACTCATGGCCATCTGCTGTCTGAGATCTCTGCACTTCGGTATCATTGTGAGATGATGTCGAGGAGATTGGCTGCCGATCAGAGGTTGTCTGATGAGGAGACAGCGATCCGTACCCTTGAGCGCGATGAGGCGCATTACCTGCGTATGGAGGTGAGCAGGTTGAGAGAGAGGTTATCTTTTTATGAATCAGAGGACTTACCTGGTGTGGCGGAGGAGGAGGGTAGAGATTGATTGTGTTGGCCACCTGCACATTCCTTTTTTGCATACATGATTGATGATGATGCATTTTTGTATTCTTTTTTTTTTTTAAAAAAAGATGATATGATATGTGTAAAAGAAATATGATGCATTTAATTGAAAAGAAAACTGTTTGAAAATCTACTGTGCCATGAGTTGTCTTGTGAGTGTGTGTCTGGATTTTGTGTCGGGATATAGGAATCAGAACTGGGGCTCGGCCAATGCTTTGACCGATGTCTCGAGATTTGACTTGCTTGATCCTTTGGTTCCCTAGAGGTGTAGGCAATGGAAACTGTTGCTTCTTGAGATTGTCAGAATTTGTAGAGTTCTTTGCTCCTGACTGTACTTCCTCTCGTTCTTGCACTTTCACTGCTTGAACCGATCTGGATCGTCTGACTTCTTGGTACCTGCACTTTTAAATTTTTTTTTCTTTTTCTTTTTGAGCCATTTTTTCCTGCAGTGCTCTTTCGAGTTTTCACCACAGCCGGCCTTTTCCCGTCATTTTTGCCCGTGGCGCCCTTTCGGGTTTTCACCACGTCCCAGGTGTTTGATCTTGCCTGCCCCTTGGAAGCTATGCTGTTTTTACCCTCGGCGCCCTTTCGGGTTTTCACCAAGTCCGCTGTATGCCCACTGTTTTTACTCGGAGCGCCCTTTCGGGTTTTCACTCCGCCCTCTTTGTTTATGCACACATTTTTTTTTCTTTCTGGATCTTTGGATAACTGCGGCGGCTAGAGGTCGGGAATCCGTCGTTGCCGGCTAATGGCAGTCTTTCAGCCCTTATCCTAAGTTACGATGATAGAGCTGTCAGTCTTTGCTAAAGACCCCTCTGAGATGAACGGATGGATGGCTGTGTTTCTTCTTGGACTGATTTTTTTTCTTGGGTGCCTTGCTTTGGCTTCCCTTTTTCTTTCTCTTTTCTTCTTTTTTTTTTCTTTTGTATTCTTTTTCTCTCTTTTTTTTTGTCTTTTCTTTTTGAATCCCCTTTTTTTGTATTTTTCTCTTTTTTGAATCCCCTTATTTGAAACACTTGTTGGTGGACGGAATGATTTCTCAGAGGTCTCAGCTTTGACCTCTTGACTTCAGCTCTATTAAAGTAACTCTTGATAAAGTCAGAATGACTTACCCGTGAAAGATCTTCACATTGTCGGCGTTGGTTGGCTCAGGAAGATCCACCCCTCTCATGCTGGTGAGTCTGAGGGCGCCTCCGGGAAGTACTTCTCTGACGATCAGTGGCCCGTCCCACGAGGGTTTGAACTTTCCTCTGGGATCCGGAAGGTGCGACGGTAGAATCTTCTTCATGACCATGTCGCCTACCTTGAAACTTCTTTTCCGGACTCTCTTGTTGTAAGCCGGAGCGATCCTTTTTTGATAGCACTGTGAATGACTTAGTGCACGCATGCGCTTTTCATCTGCTAGCTGCAACTGATCGAACCTGGCCCGTTGCCATTCTCCTTCTTCGATTCCGCTTTCGAGTAACACTCGTAGTGATGGTATTTTCACCTCGACTGGCAAAACTGCCTCCATTCCATAGGTAAGCTCGAAAGGAGTAACGCTCGTAGCAGACCGTACAGACGTTCGATAGGCCCAAAGTGCATATGGGAGCATATCTGACCAATCTCGATATGTCACGACCATCTTCTCGAGTATCTTGACGATTGTCTTGTTTGCGGCTTCTACCCCACCATTCATCTGGGGACAGTAGGGGCTTGATCGATGACGTTGGATCTTGAACTTGCTGAGGAAGTCATCCATCTTCTTGTTGACGAACGGGGTCCCATTATCTGTGATGATGGCATTAGGGATTCCATACCGGCATATGATGTTGTTCTTCATGAATTTGATCACCTGAGATGCTGCAATTGTGGTGTAGGAGGCTGCCTCTACCCACTTGGTGAAGTAATCGACTGCCACAAGTATGTACTCATGACCGTTTGATGCTTTGGGACTGATCTTGCCGATGATGTCGAGTCCCCACATGGAGAAGGGCCAGGGGGTGGTCAGGTTGTATAACTCTGATGATGGGGCATGGATTTGATTCGCATGCTCCTGACGCTTGAAACATTTTCTGACGTACTGGCAGCAGTCTGTCTCCATGGTGAGCCAATAGTAGCCGAGTCGTAGAATCTTCTTTGCCATTATGTGCCCATTCATGTGTAGGCCACAGATTCCTTCGTGTATTTCTTTCATGATCTTTGCAGCTTCTGTTTCATCGACGCATCGAAGGAGGATGTGATTATAGGATCGCTTGTAAAGAACTTCGCCACTGATGGTGAATTGGCAGGCCAAACGTTGGATGGTTCGGCGATCTGTTGCTGTTGCTGACTCTGGATACTCCTGGGTTTCGAGATATTGCTTGATGTCGGCATACCAGGGTTTGTCAGGGACAGCTTCGGCTTCTTCTATTTGCAGGCAAAAAGCAGGTTCATCTTGAACTTCGACTATGAGCTCCCATTCTGAAGCTCCTTTTGGTATCTCGAGCATTGATGCCAGTGTGGCGAGAGCATCTGCAAACTGGTTCTTGGCTCTGGGCATATATGAGAAGGTGATTTCTTTGAATTCTTCGATCAGATTGTCAAGATACACATGATATGGTATCAACTTCTCGTCTTTGGTCTTCCATTCGCCATTGATCTGATTGATGATAAGCTGTGAGTCTCCGAACACTCGTAGCTTCTTGACGCCTAAGATTATGGCTTCCCTTAAGCCAGCGATGCATGCTTCATACTCTGCCATGTTGTTGGTGCACTCGAATGCTATGCGCCTCAAGATAGGAATAGGGACATCATCTGGAGAGTAGAGGATTGCTCCAATACCACTCCCTTTAGAATTTGCTGCGCCGTCGAAGAATAACGTCCACTCACCTTTTTTCTTTTCTTCTTCTTCAATAAGCAAGAGATCTTCATCAGGGAAGAACGTCTTGAGCGGTTGATAATCCAGGAGTGAGTGAGCGGCAAGATGATCGGCGAGGGCCTGCCCCTTGATTGCCTTCTGAGTGACATAGGTGATGTCAAACTCAAACAGGAGTAGCTGCCATTTAGCTATCCTTCTAGTGAGTGCCGGCTTCTCGAACAGGTACTTGAGCGGATCCATGTGAGCGAGGAGGAGAATAGGGAATGCAATCATGTATTGACGGAGTCGCTGAGTTGCCCAGACTAGGGCGAGGCAAGTCTTCTCGATCGGGGAATACCTGGTCTCATAATCGGTGAGCTTTCGACTCAAATAGTATATTGCTTGTTCCTTCTTCCCGGTCTCGTCGTGCTGGCCGAGGACACAGCCAATGGCTTCTGCTGCTACCGAGATGTATAACAATAGTGGTCGTCCGGGGGCGGGCGGCACTAGGACTGGAAGATTCATGAGATATCTCTTGATGCGATCGAAGGCAACTTGGCAATCATCATTCCATTCTTTTGGAACATTCTTCCGGAGGAGCTTGAAAATGGGTTCACAAATAGGTGTGAGCTGTGCGATGAAGCGACTGATGTATTGAATTCTGCTGAGGAAGCCACGGATTTCTTTCTCTGTTCTAGGAGGGGGCATCTCGATGATTACTCTAGTTTTGGTCTCGTCGACCCTGATGCCGTCCTCGCTCACCATAAAGCCGAGGAGTTTGTCTCCCATTGCACCGAAGACACATTTCTGTGGGTTGAGGCGGAGCTTGTACTTCTCTAATCTGTTGAATAACTTCTTCAGATCTTCAAAGTGTCCTTCAATTGTGCGAGATTTGACGATCATGTCGTCCACATATACTTCAAGCTCTTTGTTCATCATGTTATGAAATAATGCTGTCATTGCTCGCTGATATGTTGTCCCTGCGTTCTTCAGTCCGAACGGCATTACCCTGTAACAGAAGGTTCCCCAGGGAGTGATGAACGATGTCTTCTCGCGATCTTCGATGGCCATCTTGATCTGATTGTAACCTGAGAATCCGTCCATGAATGAGAAGATCTTGTATCCAGCAGTGTTGTCGACCAGAGTGTCGATATGTGGCAAAGGGAAGTCATCTTTAGGACTAGCTTTGTTGAGATCTCAGAAGTCGATGCACATTCGAACCTTGCCGTCCTTCTTTGGTACTGGTACGATGTTGGCGAGCCATTCAGGGTAGTTGGAGACTACCAAGAATCCCGCGTTGTACTGCTTGATGACTTCATCTCGGACTTTCAGAGCCCATTCTGGCTTCATTCTTCGAAGTTTCTGCTTCACTGGCTTCATATCTACCTTGGTCGGCAGATGGTGTACAACGAGCTCTTCATCGAGCCCCGGCATGTCTTCATATGAGAATGCGAAGTTGGACAATCTTGGAGCTAGGAACTCTATCATTTTCTGTTTCATCTCAGGTGGCAACGATTTTTCGATGCGTACTTCCCTAGGGATCTCAGGTGTCCCCAAGTTTACTACCTCAAAATCATCGGCTACAACATTGGCTTTAGATTCGAACTTTTTGAGGAGATCCTCTAGTTCGGGAGCCGGATCATCATCTTCCTCATCCCGAGCTTCGTCCAGACCCATGAGCTCGAAGTCTAATTCGATGTCGAAATCATATGATTCGACTTCAAACTCATGCGACTCTTTAGACGAACTTGGCACACTATTGAATGCAGGAAAAGAAATATTTTTTGGTTTTTGAGATTTTTCTGAAATTGAACTGCTAGATGTTTTTGGCTTTTGAAAGTTTTTGATTTTTTTGGATTTTCAAAATTCGTGGGACTTTGAACAAGCAGGCATTGTAGACCATGATTGAGCCCAACTTGTTCCAAAGTTCCAGTCGCTGCTTAAACAGGCGTTTTTTTTGGAAGCTAGAGCCCTCAGATGGTTCTTTGGCTGATTCAAAAGTTAGGGGAACAGATGACCATTCAGGACCCCACACTTCCTCCCCTGGAGAGGTGGGGGTTGATGATTTGGGAGAAGAATCATGGTCTGGCCCAATGACCATGACTTCTCGCTGGTCGGGTTCGAGATCTGAGTCGCACTCAGTCCCTCCCGGATCACTTACTTCGCATTGCAGTTCGTCTAGTTCCACGGCTAGACACAAGTTTGGAATCTGGACATCAGACTAATCTAGGGCTGACCACTTCCCTTTCTTGGTCCAATGGATGGGCTGCTTCTGCCCCTGGCTGATGATTGATGAAGTTGACTTTGCAGAGATGGGCATGTCGTGCCCGTTGCTAATTGGTGCTGAGATGGGCAAGTTGTGCCCCTTGCTGATTGAAGTGGGCAGGTTGTGCCCCTGGCTGATTGAAGTGGGCAGGTTGTGCTCCTGGTTGAGAGAAGTGGGCAAGTTGTGCCCCTGGTTGGGAGTAGGTGTCAGAGTAACCTGGTCCTGAAGCTGCTGTATTTGACTTCCTTCTTCATCTTCATCATTTCCTTCTTCTTCTGGAGGCTTAGATGGTTCGAGAATCTGATCCCATCGAATGGGGGGCCACGTGGCCCAAACTAGGCTCATCGGGAGGCCTTTGTGTAGTGCAGTCGGTTGATTCCCTCCTGGATCTTTGCAAGGTTCTCCTGGCTTGACGAATTAGATGGGCGAGCACCGAAATTTCTTCCTTCCTTTGTCCATGAAGATTGACCTGTATCCGAGTCCCCATTTGCGTTGGTTATATATCAGCGGTACCTTTCTGGACTTGAAGTGATTCTTCATTCGGTATTTGAGGCTCAGACGCTCTGCCGGTGAAAAGACACGGTCCACCCTTATCGGTTCTGGATTGGCGATAGAGTTCACAGTCTCGAATTCGAAACTATGAAACGGGATGTCTTCCTCAGAGTGCTGGATATCGATGACCGGGATGTCTGGTTCAGTGGTAGCAGCATTGGAAGGAATGATGAGCTCCTTCTCTGCATGGATAGAGATCACTTGATTTCCACAGATGTACTTCACTCGTTGATGCAGGGTTGATGGCACAGCTCCAACCTTGTGCAGCCAAGGTCGTCCGAGTAGCATGTTGAAAGAGGCTGATATATTCAGGATTTGAAATGTGATGGTGGAGACTTCCGGACCTATCTGTACCTCTATGTCGACCTCCCCTTCCACTGATCGGCGGGTGTTGTCGAATGCTCTGACGCATATGGTGCTGGGTCGGAATGAAGAAGGACTGATTCCCAGACGTTCTGCAGTCTTGAGTGGGCAGACATTTAAGCTTGAGCCATTATCGATAAGGACCAGCGGAACACAGAGGTCTTTGTATCGTAAGGCTATGTTGAGGGATCGCCCATGATCACGTCCCTCTGGTGGCTCATTTATCTGTGAAGGTGATGGCGCGCGGAGCCAGGAGTTGTCCAATCATCAAAGCTATCATTTCTGGTGCCGTATCAGAGGAGACGTGAGCATCGTTCAAGGTCTTGGCAAATATTTCTCGGTGTATGCGAGATGTGCAGAGTAGCTCCCATACTGAGATTTGAGCAGGGATCGACTTTAGCTGAGTCGCCACATCGTATGCGGCTTCATTTTTGTTGCTGAGGCCTGAAAGGGCGCCTTTGGGATCTCCTCTGTTCTGATTATCTCTTCGGATGCAACGCCCATTGGGATTCATGTTCCCCACTTCCGCACATTCTGGATAGTGCCATGGAACCTCTTTGTAGTTTTCCTCCCTTTTGCCTTCTAGGACCACCGGTTCTTGCAACGGTGTTGGTGTGGGTACCAGATCTTCCTCGTATGGAGCTTTTGCCTTGAGAACTACATTGTTGCCTGTGCTGAAGGGGTAATATCGAGGCTTGTCTTCATAGATCACATAAGGTCGTGGTCCTGGCTTGACTGTTCCTGGGGCAGGAGGTTTCTCTGTTCGTCCCAGCTGTCGTAGTGTGATTGACACGCCTCCGGGATTTGCCCCTTGCAATATGACTGGCTCAATTGGAGGAGCTCCTTCCAAGACAACGGGCTCTTGCTGTTGATGAGTATAATCCTTCCATTGCGGATTGGATTGTTCTGGAGTTGCCCCTTGCAAGATGACAGGTTCGTATGTGGGCTCAATGTATGATTGTCCTCCTTCCAGGACGACTGGTTCCCAACATGAGGGGCCGTAAGATGCCCCTTGCACAACTGGCACATCATATGGAAGTGCTCCTTCGAGTACTACTGGCTCGAGGACTGGAGGAGGAAAGGGACTTGCCCCTTGCATGATCGGAGGAGGACTTGTCTGCCCATAAGTGTAAGCATGAATTGATTGGATGGGGGAGAAGAAGCGATCGAGGCGTTCTTCTTCTTCTATACTGTTGACGATGGGACCTCGAGATGAACTGGGGTCCGTCTGATGTTGAGGCAGAGGATTCTGAAGAATGTTGGTGGAAGCTGCTGCAGGAGTTCCAGGGACCGAGATGACAATCTTGCGGTCATCAATCAGATCTTGTATGGCGTTCTTCAAAGTGAAGCATCGATCAGTGGCGTGGCCACGCCCTTGATGGTAGGCACAATACTCATTTTCTCGATAATTCGGTGGCAGAGGATGAGGAGGAGGCCTAGGTGCCATTAGAGTAAGTAATTGCTTCTGCACCAGAGTAGCCATGACTTGACTGAGTGGTTGAGAGAGGGGAGTAAATTTCCTGGACTCCCTGTAGTTTTGCCTATTTTGATATGAGTATTGACCGTTTCCTCTGAACTGCTGTTGTTGTCGAGGTGGTTGTGGCTGAGGATTCGGTTGTGGCTGATACCGCTGAGGCTGATGTTGAACTTGATTCTGCGGATACTGTTGACGTCCCTGTGGGGGAGCATGTTGATTTCCTTGAGCAGTGGTGTTGATGTTGTTTACCTCTGTTGGGCGGGGAGGAGAACCACTGCGGTTTCCATTCCCGTGCCCGATAGGTCTTCCTTCCACTCTGTTCCTCTTTACTGGAGTGGCTTGATGAGGCCATGGGGAGATCGTCCCAGCCCGGATCCCTGCTTCGACTTGCTCTCCAGCACGGATCAATTGTGAGAAATTCGCATATGGATGCGAGATGAGATATCCGGATATGCCTGGATATGTTGAATGAACAATCATGGAGATTTGTTCTTCGTCGTCGATGGGTGTCCGCATTCTGGCTGCCATAGCTCGCCAACGTCCCACATAAGCTGATAGCGTTTCATCATTCCTTTGCCTGAGAGCCGCGAGGTCGGCTCTTCTGGGTGCCATGTTGAGATTGTATGCAAATCTGTCGACGAAAGCCTGGGAAAGCTGTTCCCACGTCCTGATGCGGTGGCAGTCCAGTGAGGTGTACCAATCTAGGGCGTCGCCCTTCAGAGACTTTTGGAACAAACGTATGAGGGCCCCTTCATTTCCTGAGATTGCACTCAGCTCTCCACAGAAGGCCTTGAGATGTGCTGTGGGACAACCGCTGCCATCGTATCTTTTGAATTTTGGAACCTCAAAGTTTTGAGGTGCCTGAGCATCTGGGAAAGGACACAAGTCTCTGAACTTGGTCGAAGGTAGATCAATTCCTTGTTGTACCTGAAGCTGATTTTGCAAGATCTGGAACTGCTCCCGCAACTCGTCCAGTCCTGAGTGATCTGTTCGAACGACTGGTGCCTCCTGGAGTAAGGCACGTTCTTCTTCGGCATAGTGGTCGATGTCTTCGACCCTATGGGCTTGCTGAAAAGCAACCGCGGGTTGCTGAAATTGATTTGATGACTGAACTGGATTCTGATGAACTTGTGCTTGAAATGATGGTAACTGAACTGGAGACTGTACTGAAGGTTGAACTGGAACTTGCTGGAAATTGACTGGATTTTGCTGAATTGAAGATTGCTGAAAATTAACTGGATTTTGCTGAATTGAAGATTGTTGGAAATTAACTGGAATCCCATCGGCGGGGATGCGCTGGAATTGAAAAGTGCTCTTGTTTGCAAGAGGCTGAGATGCTGGGAAGTGACCCCCTTGTTGGGTATTCGCCACTGTTCGCTGATTGATGTGGGCTTGACACTGACCCCCATTGTGGGCATTCGCTAGTGCTGTCCCTGCTGCTGGAAATTGAATTGAAATCCCCTCGGCGGGGATGTGCTGAAATTGAAAAGGTGTCCCATCGGCGGGGACATGCTGAGATCTACTGAGATTGTTGTTTGCAAGATTGACTGGAAGCTGACTGGATGTTCCTGCAACGAAAGTGCTCTGAGATGGCCTTGTCGTCGCAGGAAGATATTGAGAAGGATGCCCCATAGCGAAGGGCTGAGATGGCTGCTGTCGGTAGTCTTGGGCAGACTCCGATGGTTGTGCTTGATTTGAACTGGAGGCCGGGAGGACCCGGCATGATTGCTGAGACTGCTAAACTGGGCCAACTTGATTGTTGGCTGCTGCGGTGGCTTGTGCTTGCATGAATTGCAAGAGCATTTCTTGTATTGCTCTCACTCCTTGTGCCAATTCTTGTATGATTGGCGTATTATCAATGGGCTGTTGCGCTGGAGGTTGCGCTTCGGTCATCTCAAGAGCAGGAAGGAGATGAGTTTCTTCTTCGTGGTCGGACATGGCTTGTTGAGCCCGAGTGCGAATTATGCTGCGGTAGGGAAGTTGTCTCCGCGTACGTTGAGCCCGAGGAGGCGCAATGGTGAGGACTGTACTCTACTCTTTTTGGGTTTTGAGATTTTCTGTTTTTTTTTTTTTTGGTTTTGGGATTTTCTGTTTTTTTTTTGTTTTGGGTAGAATGCTATGTAGATGAGATTGTATGAGGATTAGTGACTTTCAAGTACGGGAAGGATTCTGTTTTTCAAGTCGGATCACGACTAGTGGGACTAGCTCATCCCCAGCAGAGTCGTCATTCTGTGGACCCTCGCCGATTTCCACGCTCCCACACGACGATGTTCTCTTCCCTTCCCCTTTCGGGAAAAGAAGGAGAGGAGGATGCATGAGTGCGAAATCGCCGTTTGTGCCACTGGCTTGCCTCGTTCTCGAGGGCTTTGTTTGGTTGTCGTTTTAAGCTGGATATGTTTAAGTGAGTTTATATAAGACCAGAGTCGCTACTAGCCAGTTACTTTGAATCTACAGTCGGCTAGACCCCGTAGAAACGTTAGAGAAGGGAATCCGAAGATTCCTTCCTTTAAAATGACTCCTGTTGATCTGCGGCCAAAGATTCAAGGTAAGGGATCACGGTTACAGGGTGGGAAGAGGTTAAGCACCCCACACACTGCCCGTACCGAAGTAAGGTCTCTACTTCACAGAATCGATCGAATACTTGAAAGTCTAGTTTAATCCTCGTATATTCTCATGGATGACATGATGCATGAATGCGGGTCTGAACAGTAAGAGTTTCTGATGGGCAGGTTCCAACAACGGGCAAGCCCAGAGCGTACGCTCGAACTGACAGGTGCTTTATGCGAGATGATGCATGCTGTGTGCTTGAATATTCAAAGTGCTTATAGTGATATGTACGTGAATGCAGGTCTGAACAGTAAGAGTTTCTGATGGGAAGGTTCCAACAACGGGCAAGCCCAGAGCATACGCTCGAACTGACAGGTGCTTAATTTAAGACATATGCGGTGTGCTTGAATAATCAAGGTGCTTGTAGTGAAGCAGGGGGGTTGGAAGAAAAGTAAATGTTGCACTTATGCTAGATGCGAATGAGATGATGCTGGAAAAGAGTGGCTGGATGGACGGAGGTGTCGCAAGGGTTGGCTTCGAGTGGCTGGATCAGGACTTGGATGGCTTGGGAGACTTGGACCAGTGGTCAGGCTGGGCTGGACCAGGGCTAGGCTCTCCTCACTCGGGCTCTCCTTGGTGGAAAAATGGGCTAAGGATTGGAGAGGGGCTCGGGACAGACAGGACTTCACTGGACTCGGAGGGATGTTGAAATGAGAATGGGAGGGGGGTATTTATAGCAGCGGAGAGTGGCACTTTCCGTAATTTATCTCGGGCGGCCTGCTATGGGCCGCCCGTACGGCCGCTCCTCGGTTTCTAGCGATGTACGGTTGCTTCCTCGGGGCTGCTGTTTGACTCGCTGGGTCGACTCAGTGAGTTAACTCAGCGGGTCGACTCGGTGATTTGACTTGACGGGTTGACTCGACGGGTTAACTCGGTGTTTTGACTCGGTGTTTTGACTCGACGGGTTGACTCAGCGGGTTAACTCAGCGGGTTAACTTAGCGGGTTGACTCAGTGAGTTTGACTTTTTTTTGGGATTTTTTTACTGGCTTTTCTTATGGGGAGTTTTTCAGGGTGGTGTTTAGGATTGGGTTGACTGGGTTCAAGCTTGAACTGGGCTATGGAATGGGGCTTACAAGGGTGAGTTTGGCTGAGTTTGGACTTGGGATTTGGGGGTATGGTCCTCCATTCATCCAGCTATCTCTACCAACAGTGTAGCCGAAGGTGGGGTGTCTACACACATGTTACTTGGGCGGCCATGGCAATCGGATCGAGATGTGACACACGGTGGACGGGAAAACATATACATGTTCACCAAGGATGGTTGAAATTTTTTTTTGGCCCCTATGACACTAGAGAAACACCCCGAAACTTCTAAAGTGGAGGGGAACTCTCTCCTTACCATTCGCGAGTTTGTTAAGGAATCAAAGAAAACGGGCGAAATATATGCCATTATGGTAAAAGGCGAGGAGTCAGGATCCTTTAATATTCCTCAACGCCTTAAACCGTTGTTAGAAGAATTCCGAAGTACTTGGCCTGGAGATTTACCTGATGCGTTGCCTCCCATGCGAGACATACAACATCACATCAACCTTGTCCCAGGGTCCAGTTTGCCCAACCGACCGCACTATCGGATGAGTCCGAAAGAGTGTGAAATTCTACAGGGACAAGTGGAGGAACTGATCCGTAAGGGTCTCATTAAAGAGAGCATGAGCCCGTGTGCCGTTCCGGCACTCCTTACCCTAAAGAAAAACGGAACTTGGCACATGTGTATCGATAGCCGCGCGATCAATAAAATAACAGTTAAATATCGATTTCTAATACCGCGGTTGGATGACATGCTTAACATGCTCGAGGGCTCCAAGGTGTTCTCAAAACTGGACTTACGGAATGGTTACCATCAAATCCGTATTAGGCCAGGTGACGAGTGGAAAACGACCTTCAAGACCAAGGAAGGGCTATATGAGTGGCTGGTTATGCCCTTCGGTTTGACCAACGCACCAAGCACCTTCATGCGTTTAATGAACCAAGTGTTGAAGCCGTTCATTGGCCGTTTTGTTGTCGTTTACTTTGACGACATCCTAATATACAGTCAGGATGAAACGGAGCACATGACCCACATCAGAAAAGTGCTACAAGTGTTGTCCAACAACAAGCTATACTTAAATCTGAAAAAGTGTAGCTTCTTAACTGATCGATTATTGTTTTTGGGGTTCATTGTGTTGTCCACGGGTATCCGAGTGGACGAAGAGAAAGTTCGAGCTATTCGGGATTGGCCGACTCCGACGAACATTCATGAGGTACGAAGTTTTCATGGGTTGGCGACCTTCTATCGTCGGTTTGTGCGGAACTTTGGCAGTATTGTCGCGCCGATTACCGACTGTATGAAGAAGGGTCCGTTTCAATGGACCGAAGGGGCAGAGAAGAGTTTTGCAGAAATTAAACATCGGTTGTCCACTACCTCGGTCCTGGTACTCCCTAATTTCGATAAGTTGTTTGAGGTAGAATGTGACGCATCTATTGTCGGCATTGGGGGGAGTCCTTTCTCAGGAGGGCAGGCCAGTTGCCTTTTACAGTGAGAAACTCAGCGACGCACGACAGAAGTGGTCGACCTATGAGCTTGAATTATATGCAGTGGTTCAGGCACTGCGCCATTGGCGCCATTATTTTATTCAAAGGGAATTTATACTGTACACTGATCATCAAGCCTTAAAATTTGTCAATACTCAGACTAATGTGAATCGTATGCATGCTAGATGGATTTCGTTTTTACAGGAATTCACGTTCGTTCTAAAACACAAGTCAGGGCAGCAGAACAAGGTAGTCGATGCACTTAGCCGACGTGCATCCCTTCTTATCACCGTGAGCAGTGAGGTGGTCGGATTCGATTGTCTCAAGGAACTTTATGTCGACGACGAGGATTTTGCAGATGCATGGAAAAAGTGCCAAGAGGGTCACCCGAGTGACATTCTAATTCAAGATGGTTTCCTCTTTAAAGGAAATCGACTTTACATTCCGCAGAGTTCGTTACGGGACAAAATTATTATCGAGCTGCATGGCGGTAGCCTCGGCGGTCATTTAGGACGAGATAAGACTCGAGTGATGGTGGAAGAGCGGTATTACTGGCTGCAACTTACTCGTAACGTTAGCAGGGCGGTACAACGATGTCATATTTGTCAAACCGCTAAGGGGTAATATTAAAATACAGGTCTTTACACGCCATTACCCGTGCCAGATGCCCCTTTGGAGGATTTATCTATGGATTTTGTATTAGGGCTCCCACGAACACAACGCGGCATGGACTCAGTGTTCGTGGTGGTAGACCGATTCTCCAAGATGACACACTTCATTCCGTGCAAGAAGACCTTTGATGCGGTACAAGTTGCGAACCTTTTCTTCAGAGAGGTTGTGCGACTACATGGGATTCCTAAGACGATCACTTCAGACTGGGACACAAAGTTCGTTAGCCACTTTTGGCGAGCCTTGTGGAATCGGTTCGGTACACGACTTCACTTCAGCAGTGCTTATCATCCACAAACAGATCGGCAGACTGAGGTCGTCAACCTTACATTGGGGAATCTCATCCGTTGCCTTTCAGGTGACAAACCGAAGCAGTGGGACATGGCCCTAGCTCAAGCAGAGTTTACGTTCAACAACATGGTAAACCGATCGACAGGAAAGTCTCCGTTCCAGATTGTTTATGGATGCGTGCCTCGTCACACACTTAATTTGGTTCCCTTACCCAAGCTTCCGGGCATGAGCGTTACAGCTGAACATATGGCAGACCGAATCATGGACATACATGCAGACGTGCGCAACAAATTACAGACTTCGAACGAGAAGTACAAAGAAGCGGCCGACAAGCATCGACGCGCCAAAGTGTTCAAAATAGGTGATCAAGTGATGGTCCACCTACGTAAAGAGCGATTTTCTACCGGGACCTACAACAAGTTGAAACATAAGAAGATTGGACCGGTACCTATCATTCGCAAGATCAATGACAATGCCTACGTTGTTGATCTTCCGGATGACCTGGAGATTTCAAGGACTTTCAACATGGCAGATCTGTACGAATATCATGAACCAAAGCTGGGCGAGAACTCGGGGTCGAGTTCTTTCGAAGTGGAGGAGACTGATGTAGAATGGGTCGCTGATTATTTTATGGCCTAGATGGAGCAGAAGAAGACCGGTCAGGGTCGAAAGTGATCCGGACCGTCAGGACCATAAATCGGCCGTATCTCACAATTCGGAATGAGTTACGGGACATATAATATATCAATTTAGGGTAGCTCGAGCTACTTTAGCCAACCAACCCTGCTACGCTGGATTGCCCAGGCCGGAATCGCGAGATTCGACCGTATCAACGGTCATTAGGCTAGTTTATTTTCAGTTTTACTATTTATAGTAAGTTTTAATTCGATCATAACTTTGCATCTGTAGGGCTTTAGAGTTAGTGCCCAACATGAAAAGGGCTTAGAATATTTAGTCGAACAATGTGGTTGAGGCCGTTTGATAACTTTCTATTTTCGGCCGAAAACCAAGAGTTCTAGTAGGATTGAACGACTTCTATAAATAGTAAGTTTACTATTTATAGTAAGTTGCGTTTTCTAGGAGTTTAAGTTGGAGTTGGATTCTGATACTTTACCTAGGGTTAGTTTCCTATTTATATGCATTGTAATTCCATTTTTTATTCATTCAATCATCAATAAAGCAATTATTCGGAATTTATTTCCTCTTTTTATCTTTTATTTCTTCTCGTGGATTCGAGAAACTATCGGTTAGGGAGACGGTGATCGACCTACCGCGTCCTCCCTGCGTCATAGCTCCCTTCACCACCCATGATAGTTGGTACACATCGATGATCTCGTCCCTCTCGACGCCCGACGGCATTGCTGCGGCACACCTGTACACGTACCAACACGTGATGAACAGCTTTAGTGCCGTGATGTCGCAGGCCCAGCTCGATGAGCTGGAGAGAATGCCCGGTCACCTTGCCACGTACCCAGAGACATATGCCAAGCTCCATACCACACACACCCCTCAGTTTATGGGCCTTAATTGGCGATGATATGATCATCGGCATGATCGACAGCGGTATCTGGCCGGAGAGCGAGATGTTCAGTGATGAGGGAATGCCACCAGTGCCGGAGAGATGGAGGGGAACTTGCGAGACTGGTACCGAGTTCAATTCTTCCAACTGCAACCGGAAACTCATTGGGGCCCACTCTTTCAGCAAGGGCCTGAACATGTCAGAGATCAACGACTATGATTCACCGAGGGACACCATTGGGCACGGGACGCACACGGCATCAACCGCTGCTGGAAGCCGGACGGCTAATGCAGACTACTTTGGCTATGCTAAGGGGGCTGCTGTTGGGGTTGCACCCATGGCCCGGCTCGATCGCTATGTACAAGGTCCATCTTACAACAACTACTATCCTGGCAGCCATGGACCAGGCAATTGCGGACGGCGTGGATCTAATGTCGTTGTCATTAGGATTATCACCGCTATTAGCTTACGATGAAAGTGTTGTTGCACTAGGAGCCTTTGCAGCCATGGAGAGAGGGATCTTTGTCTCATGTTCGGCTGGAAATAGTGGGCCATATGCTTACACCATGAACAACGGTGCCCCTTGGATCACGACGGTGGGCGCAGGGACCATTGATAGAGACTATGCAGCTTTGATCACCCTTGGCGATGGAATCACAACCGTACAAGGGAAGTCATTCTATCCTGAGAGCATCTATGTATCTGGTGTCCCACTTTACTATGGACATGGCAATGCTAGTAAGGAAATCTGTGATTCGTACACCCTTGATCCCAAAGAAGTAGCAGGCAAGATCGTCTTTTGCGCATTTGGTAACAAATTTTCTCAGATAACTGAAATGAATAGGACCGGTGCTGAAGGGGCGATCTTTGCCACTGATTTGGCCCAGTTCTTGAATCCCCGTGACTTCTTCATGCCGTTCATTGCGATCAGCATCAAGGACGGAGGGATCATGAAGAGGTACATCACGAAGGCGTCCCAGCCACCAACGGTGGATAGTAAGTTCCAGATGACGGTTTTGGGTTCAAAGACGGCGCCTCAGGTGGCGGAATTCTCTTCACGTGGGCCCAATCCGCTGAGCCCATGGATCTTGAAGCCCGACATGGTGGCCCCAGGAGTCAATATACTGGCTGCATGGGTCCCCAACCAAGGAATTCAACCGATCCGCGATGATTACTTGGTCTCAGATTATGCGCTGATTTCTGGGACATCCATGTCATCCCTCCACGTCCTTGGTGTGGCTGCATTGCTACGTGCGGCCCACCCTGATTGGAGCCCAGCTGCGATCCGGTCTGCACTCATGACTACTGCATACATAACTGATAACACTCATGGCCCGATCCTAGATCTGAACACCGGAGCAGCCGCCACACCTCTTGATTATGGCGCAGGACACATCAATCCGAACAAGGCAATGGACCCAGGTCTAGTGTATGATCTCGAGCGTCAAGATTACGTTAATTTCCTTTGTGGGCTAAACTACACGAGCGACCGGATCAAGATCATCACCCGTGGATTGAATTACACTTGCACTAAGGCCACTCTCGATCTCAATTACCCATCTTTCATGGTGATCCTGAACAACACGAACTCATCCAATGTTGTGTTCACACAGGTCCTGACCCACGTTGCAGATTCTCCATCCGTCTATCATGCAGTCGTGAAAGCGCCAATCGGGATGAGAGTTGTGGTGGACCCACCGGAGCTAAAATTCAACAGTGAATACAGTAAGCAAGGATTTACTATGAGCGTCCAGATCGACATTGCGGGAATTACAGTAAACAGTACTACAGGTAATTATGGGTATCTTAGTTGGTATGAAGATGGGGGAAATCATGTGGTGAGAACACCCATTGTTTCAGCATTTGGGCCATGAAAAAAATGAATGGATGTGATAAGAGGGCCCACTTTTCTTCTAAACAAGCCCATTTAATTGCAATGGAAAAAAAATAAATAATAATGCATCATGGTATTCTTTTTAGTGAAAGAGTAATAAAAAAGCTTAAATCTACAGTGGGGTGCAGGGCTGTCAATGTCTGGGCTCAGGCCAGGCAAAATCAAAATTTTGAACAAGCCCAGCCCAAACAGTTCAAAATCCTGGCCGAGCCAACCGCATGCCCAGACCGTTGAACAGCCCTACTTGGGTCAGCCCAAAAGGATGGACTGGAGTTTGGTGGGCTTGGACCTGCTAAAAGGGTCAATGCTTGTGGTTATAATTTTAAAACTCGAAACTCAAGACTCATCTTGAAGATTGAGTTGACTCGAAGATTTAACCGGTTTTTACTTGAGTCAGACTCAGTATTTACGGGAAATGCTAACATCAACAACGTCCTCAAAACTTTTTAAGGGACACATGGTGCAACCATTTATCAATTTAAATCATTCATTAGTTCATACCATTGGTGGAAAGCTATGGTGAAAAATCACGGAGATCTGATGATCTTAACCATCCTGTCCATAGATTGAAAATGTAATCAAGATTAAACGGATAAAGAAAATAGCTCCAATCATCATTTCTAAACGACCATTCAATGGGTCCCACGTGAATTTTTTATGGTTCAAAAAATTACTTCATTTGATGATGCTAACCATCTGATCTATAGATCATAAAACACATAAGGTTGTAAAAGATGGCCTTATGACTGATTTACACCCTTATTATCAACTTTGAGAGCGACAATTCATTTGTAGCTTAGTTGGGACTAAGCTTCTTATATAGTAAGATGGTCATTTGATAGGGGATGGTCTGCATGAAACTCAATGAGATCTGAGCTCGTGGCAAGACGTTCGATGGAATCTAACTACCAAGGTAATAGCAAAAAACCCCCGCAGCGCTTCATTTGAGATTTAGGAGGTCTTCTTTGCAATCCAACGACATGGTGGATGAAGGGTAGAAGCTTAAGAAAAGCTACGAGATAGTTAAACTAAACTAAACTAAGATATACATCTATGAGGGATGAAGATAAGCAGTATTGCAGTATGTCGGTTGGGTTGGGCGAGGGCTTGGAGCTCTTCTCTCTTAGCCCTATTTATAGATGATATGGGGCAGTAGTTGGAAAGGTTACTTTGTCGCAATTTGGCCATGTTCTTCGATATATGAGCAACCATTGTTGGAGAGCCTTCAAATGGTGCACGGTTTGGATGCTTAGACCGGTCGGGCGACCGGTTTGCACGTAATAGCCTAAATGTACAGAGGTCTCTGGACAGTTTCTCTCACCCTAGACCTGTCTGGCGATAGGTCTGCAGGGGTCTTAGATTGGTCGGGCGACAGGTCTAAGGTGGGCTTAGACCAATCAGGCGACAGGTCTAAGGTGAGGTAGATGTGCGGTTTTTTGTGTGATTCTCCTCTGGACTGTTTTTGTGTCCTTCGACCAGTTGACTATGCACGCATTTTCTTACGTGTTACACAGTTATGCGTAAGACGTTTCTAATTTTGGGTTGCTTGCTATATATATGGCATGAATCTGAGATTATGAGTAATCCTAAGGTGTCCATGGTTTTCTAATTGCATTAGGAAGAGGGGAGAGTGTTTTGAGAGGGAGAGAGCTTGGGTTTTCTCTGTTTTCCTTGCTTGTGAGCTGTCAATCTCTGTAATCTTCTGTTAATCATAGTGGATCCATTTGTGCCGTGGTTTTTTTACCCATTGAGGGGTTTTTCCATGTAAAATCGGATTGTCTCTTGTGGTTGCATGCTTTTGTGGATTGGTTTCACTGTGTTTCTCGTTTGATCTTATATACCGCTGTAATGTTTGTTCGCGGCTTCCACTTCTGCTGCCGGCCCCCTATTCCCAACAACCATTTGGTCACTAATTGTTGCCCCTTGCATTCTACCATATGTAGAAGTTAGTTATCCTTGGTTGGCTAGTCGTCATGCACACTTCTTTAGACCACTACGTGGTTGTAGTCTCTTATGTTTCACCAAGTGTAGTTAGTGGTTACTCATTCATAAGTTTGATTATATGGCATGTGCTTTTTTACAATGACCAGCCTAGCTTCGTCTTTCGTAGCTTCTTACGATTCTCCTTTTGCCGATTGCATCAACCATTAGATTTCCTCTTTGTGATAATGTCATGTGTTGGCTTCTTAGCCATCTGATTTGGATGTGTCAAATCGGGTGTAAACAACATGTCATTTAATTATCTTTGGATATTATCTTTATTTAAAGTTGTCATATATATTTACTAGGGACTAAAGAAATGCGTTTGTAATTACTTTGGCCCAATCTGTTAAATCTGAAGTCTGAAGCATAAATAAAAAATTTAAATATGAAGTCCAAAAACTAGCATTGAATTGGGAACAACTTATTTTTAACTAATCACCTGAAATGTTTGAATATGTTAATTTAACACATTTGCCTATCTCCACATGAAACAATAATGATTGAATCCTACCATTAAAAACTTCATGGATTCCACCAGAATGCTTATTTGCCAGCCAACCTGGTGATGAGGTCATAAAGACCTAGATGAAGAGGCTACATGAATATCATCTTGATCTAAAACTTTTGTGGGCCACAAGAAATTTTTAATGGTCAATTACCACCATTTCTAGTACTATGGTCCTAGGGCTGTAAATGGTCGGGTTCAGGGCTGGTTTAGCCAAAACCAGAACTGCCCATTTACTAAATGGCTCTGGGTCCAAATTTTAGACCCAAACCCTTTTACTAAATGGGTGGGTCTGGGTCGGGTCCAAGTCAACGCATCAGACCCATTTATAAATGGGTCTAGGTCTGGTAGAGGGAGATCCACCCAGATTCATTTATAAATGGGTCGGGTCTAATGGGTTTAGGTTTGGATTTAGTATGCAAGCATTTTTACAAGGCTTAAGATCGGGTCTGGACGGATCTGGGCTGGATGGGTCCCTTGAAACATAAACTAAACCCGCCCACTTACTAAATGGGTTCGGGTCAGGTCTGGTCAAGTTGGGTTAGGCCTAATATAAAGGAAACCAGGCCCATACCTGTTTAGCAAATGAGTCTGTTCTTGGACCCAAACCCGTACCATTTAACAAATGGGTCGGGTCTAAATGGGTTGGGTCTGGGTACCCTATCGGGTCCGCTGACCCATTTACAGCCCTATATGATCCATTTGTGTGACGCCTGAATTTCAGGGCTCAAGTACAACCTTTATCCTCAAGATTCTGGGTGTCATTTATGCTTTACGGAAGCGTGATTTCTTGTTTAAGATTCATAAGGCATCAAAGCACAAATTCAGAATCAATTTAAGCAGTAAATTAAAGACGAAAATTAAATTTAAACCTGACCAATATAAAAAGTGAAAGTATGACAACTCTCCCGTAAAGTCATCGATATACCATTACTGAATTCTTTGTAGCTAGCATACATGTATGGCCATCCCAAATCAACCCAAAGGGGAGTTTCTCAGGGGACGTCGGAGACTTTCTTGAAAGTCCTAGGAAAATCAGAGCGAACAATGGAAAGTCAGCCAAAAATAGATGAAGATCATCTACAATGATATAACCTAGTAAGGACTTCAAATTTGAACAGGAGATAAACATTACGTAATCGGAAGATTCATGCGCAAGTCATAAGGCCTTATACACGGCCACCTGTTCGCTTCCCCAAGTGTAGGGTTGCGATGTAGTAATAAACTCGGTAAGACCGAGGTCGATCCACAGGGAAGGAAGTAAACAATTCCAATTATCCTAATAACTAGAATCAAAGAGGTTTGTGAAATTGATTTTTAACATAAAATAGAAAATCTAATAATGAAAAGATAACTAGAGCATCAAGGATCCACTTATAGCTCTTCTTAGATGCATAATTCGCTATGGTTTCTTACTTTCTCAACTAGAATCGACATTCCTGTCTATCTAGTCGGATGATAGAGCTGTTAAACCAAACAGTCTGTCATATGTAAGTTCTATGCATAGGATTCACTCAATGTAGGCTGAGCTGAGCATGCTCAATTGCATAGGTCATTCCCCTTTCCAAAAGGTCCAGTTCACAATCATAACCATCCTCAAGTCCTCTCACAAGACAAGGCTAGATCATGATTTGAACTAGATTCAAATCACATACACAGTCCATACATATTCCAGAAAAACAGAAAAATAGAACTTTGGTAGGAAGTCCCTTCATGAAGAGCTTAGTACTAGAGCGCACTCCGATTCCTCAGATCATACAGGTCTAGACCGTTGCAAACGAATTAAGAGGCTAAGTAATTCATCCAAACATCCGTGAGTCATCACAAGACTAAGAAAAATTACTTAAAAACTTGTATAAACTTCAAACCTTAGTTTATAATCATGAAAACCAATCTTAAAACCAATAAAACGAATTAAACATTCTAAGAAAACTGTAAGGTTCACCTCTTAGCTCTAGTTAAGAGATTAGCTAATAAAAAGCATATTAAAAACTAGAACTAGAACTAAGAAAAGGAAGAAAAACTAGCTGGAGGAGGCTAGGAAGCCTCCTATGACTTGAACTCCTTGCTCCCCACGTCCTTGGTTGCCCTGGAATAGAAGAGAGCACCTCCTTTTATAGTGCAGCAATAGTACAGCAACATAGCAGAATTTGTTTCGCTTGGTACGGCTTAACCAATGGTCGGATTGCCTTCAAATTTGATTTGTAGCTTCCTTGTAATGTGATATTCCTCATAGATGATTTAGATTTCCAAGATTGTTCTCTGAATGGGCCCATCAATCACATCACCGACCGCCTCTCAAAATCACGCACTTCGGGTACCTTCAGAACCAGTCATCTTGCTTTCAACGCTCCGGAGTGTACAGAGGTCGGATTGATCTCAAATTTTGAACATGAGTAGAAAACTTCCTCCTCTACATGATAGACGGATTAGATTGTCCAAAAAGATCTCAGAATGTGGTCCGAAAATTAGAACAATTAGGGCTTTTATAAACTCTGCGCAGTTGGAGCTTTCTGGATGGTCCATCTTTCTTCAACCGGTACGATCAAACCACACACCCTTTTGATCTGAAACTTTTGTGGTTATTCATATATGGATGTGGTCTAAAATATGGTCAAAGTAGATTCTTCATATCATCAATGATGGGCCACCTGGACCGGCCCAGAGTGGAACAGCGAAATCTGGAACTTTCTGGACAGTTCGTATTGTTTTGGCCACCACGATCAATCCGTAGCTCCGATCGACACGAAACCACTTGGGTTAGTTCGGTGTCGAGCTCCTCTTCGACATGGATGTGTTGGATTTCCAAATATCATCAAGATAGGCCCATAAAATGGGTCTGAAAAACCAGGTGCGGGAATACATTGCTGTTTTAGAAACTGGAATCTGAAACTTGCATGGCCGACCGGTCACGACCGGTCGGACAGGGCTGGCCGACCGGTCACGACCGGTCAGGCCCTCTTTGGCATTACTCCAGCAAGCATGGCCGACCGGTCAAGACCGGTCGGGCTTCCTTGGCCGACCGGTCAAGACCGGTCGGTCTCTTTTTCTTCTTGTTTTCTTCCTTTCTTTCTTCTATTTTCTTCTTTCTTTGCTTCTTTCTTTGCTTCCTTCTTCCTTCAGCCCTCCTTGGGTCTTCATCCAAGGTTCTAAATCAGCTCTTTTGGTCATCAATTGGGCAAAGTAACTCTCATTCCTACAGCCACAAAACATGTATTTGATTAGTCTTTAAATTATGAAAACCATGCATAATGAGTGATGAATTGGGGTTAAAATATGCACAATTAATAGCTCAACACACCCCCCAACCAGCATTTTGCTAGTCCCGAGCAAAACATGCGTGAAACAAGTTTCATTCTCCAAATCCAACTCTCCTCTAGAAACTATTCTTCTATACATTCCAAGACACACAAGCATGAAAATCAGAGAAATTAGGTGATAGAAGTTGTAACCTTAAACTCTTAGAACATAATAAGTATTTATATGAAATTCCCACTGATTGATTGATAAATAGAAGAACTTGAACAAATTCACCCTAGTGTGCATAGTGAAAGTTCATCTCATGAGTTTCTGGGCTCATCTTCATCATAGATCAACTAAACTATGGATTTCAAGGTGCACAGAGCAACAACAAGCCTATGACAGGAATTTGTCTTACCGTCCTTCCGACGACTTTCACACTACGTCCCATTTTCGGCTTTGGTTACGGGTAGACCATCCCTCGGTTGGTAGTAGGTAGCCCTAATCGGAATTTTCCACCATTTTTCCATCATTCCCAATTTCATCCTTCCTTTTCCTTTTTCTTTTTAAATTAGATAGGATTTTTAGAAATCCATATCTTTCGTTATTTTCCCATGGACAAGGATGGACAAAGTACCCCGGCTTGGTTTCTCAACACCTTAAATCAAAGTATAGTTAATCCACAAATCACATAATCCTTTCAACCCATGAAAATCGTGTAATGTGAACTAGGTGTAAAAGTGTTCAAATTTTCTATCACTCACATAAATAGGGGAATTCACATATAAAACCATTATATTAAAAGAAATTCAAAGCTTACAACATCACTCACTTCGTATCTCCTCTTCTTATACTCGTATCATCTTGAATGCATAGAAACAACGTTTTCCAAAAGAGTTTTGAATTTTAGAAAAATCGAAAATTTTCTACATAATTGCTCGAAATGTCACAAAAGCTAGTAGATTCATCTAAGGAATCTCACCCCCCAACCAAAATCTTACATTGTCCTCAATGTAATAAGATATGCAATATGCATGACATGAGAGCAATGACACAAAACAAAGGAGAGTGAGAACGAGAGTACCTGAGGTAGCAAGTTGATCAATTCTAGGATCTTCCATTGTCTCAATGAGACTTATTCAATCCTAAATGCAGAAAGAAATCCTAACCTACCTACCTACCTTTGATTAGTCTGATCGACTACATGATCAAATTTGAGCAGGATCTTCATGAATTTCAATAGGTTTCTCATGAGGACCATCCAAAGTCCTGCTCGAATGTATACATGTGTGCGTTTCTTCATGAAAGTCCAATCATAGTATGCACCACACGCATGTAAGGAGGAGATAAGAGCAGCAAAAAGATATCTCCTCAAGTTCTGAATTGGGTTGTAATTGATTAAAAACGGGTCCTCCCAATCAGAATTTTCAATGGGTTGAAGAACCCATGATGGTGGAGAGACATTCATTAAGTATTTTTCAGTTTGGATTGTCTCCTCCACAAATTCAGATTTGCATGGTGCTTCCACAAACCATGGTAAAGAGTGTAAATCAGTGGAATGGTGTTCTTCAGGCACCGACACCATGTCTAACAAACTATCCAACTCCTTAATCATCTCATCATCCAGATCATAGGGGTGGGTCATGCATTCCTTTAGGAAATCGAGAGAGTCGAATGAAGGGTCCTCGTTCTCCCTAAGTGATTGAGGAAATTCTGTTTCAAGGGTAAGGAATTCCTCCTCTATAGAGGGGAGGTCTTCCAAAGAAAAATTTTCAGATTTAGTGGTAAGCACATCATCTAGCATTGGTTGATCTTTTGAAATTTCAGATTGTGCCACCCCATCATCCAAAGAAGCAGAATTTTCAACCCAAGGGAGTTCTTCCACAATAGAATCTGGCATGTGTTGTTGGTGGAAGGACTTAAAAATATCGACTTCGGCCATCTCTATAGAAAGAATATCTTTCGGTGATTCAAAAACATTCGGCCCTTTGGAAGAACAAATCATGGACTCACAATCATCCTTTAAACCCTCATTGTAGGCAATCAAACTATCACTTTCAGATTTTGTAGATTCCTCGGGTTCGTCAACCGTCCTTGAAATCTCTTCATCATTCAAATCGAAATAGCTAAAAGAGATAGTTGATTTACCATAATCAATGGTAATGGTGGGATCACTGAGATCAATATCCTCTAGAAGTTTAGTCATTAAATCTAGAGAAGGTTGGGTTTGGATAACCTCATCCTCCTCATTGTTGGGGATTGATTCGGTGTTCCCAATGTTGGGTTCAATATTTTGAGATGGCGAGAGGTTTTGTATGCATTGCTTAGTTGTTTCCATAAACTCTTGCAGCACATCCTCAAGAGTTCGTGTCGGTTGCGGCTCATGAGAAAGAAACTCTTGAGGATAGTTGTTGGCATCCATGGTTGGCTCATCTTCCAAGTTGAAAATTTGATGCTCCCACCAATTTGGATTATGCATGTCATATGTTGGGCTTTTAGATGGTTGTTGATATGTGTAGCCATACAAGTGATCACACATTGTCCTAACCGGTGGAACATTATTCATCTCTTTCCGATACTCTCCCATTGCCTTACGTTGTGCCTCAATATGTATATTGTTTTCATTAATGTAATCACGCATCGTCTTACGTGGAGAAGCATTAGAAGTAGATTGAGTCTTAGAAAAATACTTATGCTTATAATGGTTCCAATCATAAAGAGTTTCAATTTCATGGTCTGTTATTTCATCTTCCAAAAGGTATGCATAAGCACCACACTTCCAATCAGCCATAATGAGATTTTAAAGAGTTGGAACTACCCTAATCTAAAAAAAAGAATAAAAAGAAGGGAGATGGAGAGATGTTACCCAATAGAGCGAGATATATGTCAGCAACAATGTCCTACAAAATCCAACAAAAAAAATTGTTAGTAGTCTAAAAAAAAAAAAAAAAATCAGAAAGGCTTCTTCTATAAAAACTGAAAATCCTACCTAACTAAGACTACTCTATAGCTACTAGAACAATTAGAACCGTTCAACTTCTTTCCCCGGCAACGGCGCCAAAAAGTTGTTCGCTTCCCCAAGTGTAGGGTTGCGATGTAGTAATAAACTCGGTAAGACCGAGGTCGATCCACAGGGAAGGAAGTAAACAATTCCAATTATCCTAATAACTAGAATCAAAGAGGTTTGTGAAATTGATTTTTAACATAAAATAGAAAATCTAATAATGAAAAGATAACTAGAGCATTAAGGATCCACTTATAGCTCTTCTTAGATGCATAATTCGCTATGGTTTCTTACTTTCTCAACTAGAATCGACATTCCTGTCTATCTAGTCGGATGATAGAGCTGTTAAACCAAACAGTCTGTCATATGTAAGTTCTATGCATAGGATTCACTCAATGTAGGCTGAGCTGAGCATGTTCAATTGCATAGGTCATTCCCCTTTCCAAAAGGTCCAGTTCACAATCATAACCATCCTCAAGTCCTCTCACAAGACAAGGCTAGATCATGATTTGAACTAGATTCAAATCACATACACAGTCCATACATATTCCAGAAAAATAGAAAAATAGAACTTTGGTAGGAAGTCCCTTCATGAAGAGCTTAGTACTAGAGCGCACTCCGATTCCTCAGATCATACAGGTCTAGACCGTTGCAAACGAATTAAGAGGCTAAGTAATTCATCCAAACATCCGTGAGTCATCACAAGACTAAGAAAAATTACTTAAAAACTTGTATAAACTTCAAACCTTAGTTCATAATCATGAAAACCAATCTTAAAACCAATAAAACGAATTAAACATTCTAAGAAAACTATAAGGTTCACCTCTTAGCTCTAGCTAAGAGATTAGCTAATAAAAAGCATATTAAAAACTAGAACTAGAACTAAGAAAAGGAAGAAAAACTAGCTGGAGGAGGCTAGGAAGCCTCCTATGACTTGAACTCCTTGCTCCCCACGTCCTTGGTTGCCCTGGAATAGAAGAGAGCACCTCCTTTTATAGTGCAGCAATAGTACAGCAACATAGCAGAATTTGTTTCGCTTGGTACGGCTTAACCAATGGTCGGATTGCCTTCAAATTTGATTTGTAGCTTCCTTGTAATGTGATATTCCTCATAGATGATTTAGATTTCCAAGATTGTTCTCTGAATGGGCCCACCAATCACATCACCGACCGCCTCTCAAAATCGCGCACTTCGGGTACCTTCAGAACCAGTCATCTTGCTTTCAACGCTCCGGAGTGTACAGAGGTCGGATTGATCTCAAATTTTGAACATGAGTAGAAAACTTCCTCCTATACATGATAGACGGATTAGATTGTCAAAACAGATCTCAGAATGTGGTCCGAAAATTAGAACAATTAGGGCTTTTATAAACTCTGCGCAGTTGGAGCTTTCTGGATGGTCCATCTTTCTTCAACCGGTACGATCAAACCACACACCCTTTTGATCTGAAACTTTTGTGGTTATTCATATATGGATGTGGTCTAAAAGATAGTCAAAGTAGATTCTTCATATCATCAATGATGGGCCACCTGGACCGGCCCAGAGTGGAACAGCGAAATCTGGAACTTTCTGGACAGTTCGTATTGTTTTGGCCACCACGATCAATCCGTAGCTCCGATCGACACGAAACCACTTGGGTTAGTTCGGCGTCGAGCTCCTCTTCGACATGGATGTGTTGGATTTCCAAATATCATCAAGATAGGCCCATAAAATGGGTCCAAAAAACCAGGTGCGGGAATACATTGCTGTTTTAGAAACTGGAATCTGAAACTTGCATGGCCGACCGGTCACGACCGGTCGGACAGGGCTGGCCGACCGGTCACGACCGGTCAGGCCCTCTTTGGCATTACTCCAGCAAGCATGGCCGACCGGTCAAGACCGGTCGGGCTTCCTTGGCCGACCGGTCAAGACCGGTCGGTCTCTTTTTCTTCTTGTTTTCTTCCTTTCTTTCTTCTATTTTCTTCTTTCTTTGCTTCTTTCTTTGCTTCCTTCTTCCTTCAGCCCTCCTTGGGTCTTCATCCAAGGTTCTAAATCAGCTCTTTTGGTCATCAATTGGGCAAAGTAACTCTCATTCCTACAGCCACAAAACATGTATTTGATTAGTCTTTAAATTATGAAAACCATGCATAATGAGTGATGAATTGGGGTTAAAATATGCACAATTAATAGCTCAACACCACCACCTCTTAGAAGCCTGTAAAAGCAACATTTGAAGTAGAGCTCCAAGCCCATGCCAACACAAATAAACTAATTCTATTTTCAGCTCTATGCTGCTTACCCCTTTTATCCACCATAGATACAGATTAGTTTAGCTTCTTAGCTTAGTTCGATCCACTTTTTTCTAGTCATGACGCAGTAAGTTTGGAGCCATTAGTTTTAGCATAGTTTCACTACTACCCACCATATCGTTGTAGTACGCTCGTAGGATTAATTTAAATATCCATGACCCAGCCGTTGGATCCCTAGATTACTGAGTTTTTACTTAGTACATCTCGGTTCACGTCATTCGAGCCTCATGCTATGATTGTTTAGTATTTTTCACAGTCGTTTCTTTCCAACGTAGACTACCAAAAGTGTTTTTCTTTTGCTTATTTTGTTTCTTTTTGCTGATTGTACTATTCAGTTTCTTTAATTAATAAAATTGGCAATCCACCTTTATTTTTATTCTGTCTATCTTTACTATTTTATTGAGAAATACGTCTAAGCTATCACCATTGAAAGAAAAGTCTTTATCTTGAAGATAAAAAGATTCCATTCAGAAGGACCAGTCCTCCATTTCTAAAATTGCCTGATTACTGTATCAATTGGTGGGTGAACATATAGATTAATTTTCATAGATGCGGTCATAATCTGGCTAGTTTGACGCCTGAGGTGTAATACCCCGAAAATTTGGGCGCACAAGTAAGTACACGTGTGCATGTTCACACGTGAGAAATTAAGTTATAGGTCGTGTTGTTCACATACATGCACACATGTATACACTTTTGTACGTATTCCGACACTTTTAGGCCTCTGAAAAACTTTGTGTACTTAGTTAAGTGAATAAACTAACGTTAGAATGATCTATCATTGCTAAATTAAAATATCTAGCCGTCCGCTTCGATTTCGAATTACGCGATCAACGTAAATACATCGTATGATCTTCACATCGTCCTGTACACATGTCTCTCCATAAATCTGATCCGTACATCTCATCCATCACCAGGCATATGCTTATATCATTAATTTTTCAACCCAATGAACCTCCTCAAGCGTGTTTATAACACTCTAGGATTTTAGAATCATTTAAATTATAATTTAGTTAATTATTTAATAAATTAAATAACTTTAATATTAACTAATCCGCAGGGAATTTCAGTATGGTCCCTTTATTAAAGTTGTTTAGAATAAACTCTAGAATAGCGTAGAAATATTAGATTTCACAAAACTCACAAATTTATAATAATTATGAAAACGCCACTAAAATAAGACCTTGCTTTCAGTAAACCAGTTTCTGACGATCAGTTAAGCTCCAAACCTTGTATATCGTCTATCTGGCCTAAAATAACCATTCATGTCTAATTTCAGCCCTCCAATCATCCAACAAATGGTCCAATCAGAAATCAGGATATAAGTGGCCCACCTTAACTCGGATCTACCTCCTTTTTTCATTTTAGCAGATGAAATTACGCTGCCGACCTACTGGTCGGAGTAGATTGCTCTGACCCACCTCAATGGACACCACTTGCGAAGACAGGTCGTTCCAGGTGGTCTTCGTACCACGTGCGCACGACCCACTCTCTCGCCTCCGTCTTCTTCGTTTCACTAGCAATAGCAGACGGACGTTGTCCGTCCGTGCATTGCACGTCACCCCCATTGGGGACTCCACTGCCAAATCCACTCCGTCCATTCGAATCATGGGCCAGCCAAACATAGTCCATTTGAAAATCTCCGTTGACCGTCACCTATACGGCCCGTTTCAATCTACCGTCCGAACAAAGAAAGATCAAAATCCGACCCATCGCTTTACATGGGCTCTCCAAACTTCACCCAGAGCTTCTTGTGGACCCCACCTACCATCCCTACGGTTCCTAAGTGATCAAGTGTAAGAAAGTCGGACGGGGTGATTCCCAGGCGGTGCCAACGCCAAAATCGTCAACCGTCCAAATCCGAACCTCTTCTGCACCAACCGACTTTGCAACATTATAAAACCATCCGTCCGCTCCTGCCTTTCTCCTAGAAATGAGAGAGAGAGAGAGAGGAGAGAGAGAGAGAGAGGAGAGAGAGAGAGAGAGAGAGAGCAGCTCCCACGCCGCTGCTGTGCTGGGGCAGAATCCCAGTCAAAAAAGAAGAAGAAGAAGAAGAAGAAGAAAAAAAGAAGAAAGAGAAAAGGAAAGAAGAAAGAAGAAGAAAGAAAGAAGAGAAAGAAGAAGAAGAGAAAGAAGAAGAAAGAAGAAGAAAGAAGAAGAAGAGAAGAACGAAGAAGAAATAAGGAAAGAAAGAAGAAAGAAAGAGAGAGAAAGAAGAAGAAGGAAGAGAGATGTGATCTGAAATGCGGAATAAAGGATCGATCTATGCATTGATTGCATGAATCGAAATAATCTGATTTGAAGTTGCGTACCTATTTTGAGAAGCCATAGGATGAGATGGACGGGACTGGATCTTCCGCACCTTTACACCTTTATAGGAACTAAAGGATGGGAAAG